>VOPJ01000196.1:0-51288 GCA_014673585.1 Semibalanus balanoides
TTTGTGCCGGCGGCCGCGGACTTGCATCGTGTCACGGTACTGCGCTGGCGTGTGTCGGCGGCGTGTAGCCGTGTCTGCGTGGCCCCCGGGACTGCTGTGTTGCTGTCGTGCCCTCTGGAGTGGAGAGCACACGTCCGGTGCCGTAACGGTCGCGTCAAAGGTCGCACGAGAAGGTCGCCTCTGTCAGCTCTGAGAAAGTGGAGAGGAAGTTTCTGCTGCGGGTCGGGTGTTGTTTTGGTGTTTGTGGCACGCTTCGGATGAGAAGGCGTCATAATGAGTTGTGGATGTTGCTTCTATTGTGTCTCCTGAGTTACGAGAAGGTCGTTATTTGTGCCTCCTGGGTTAACGGTGATACTGTCAATAGTGTGTCTTCCGTGTTTGTTATGTCCGGTTACCGGTATGTGTGCTATTTTTTGTTACGCTTCTTTGTTGTGTTGACCTCCACATGTGTTCACTGTAAAGGATGTGCTGTGTGTATTGCATATGCGTACGGCCGCCAAGCGCTGACCTCTGACCTTCCCCCTCTTCAGGTCCGCTCGCTGCAGCGGCTCCGCTCCAGCGAGCTTCTCTCGGACATGGCCGAACTGGCGCGATCCCAGATCCACGCGGCACAGATCCTGCGCGCCGACCTGGGCCGCCACCTAGACTCGATCCGACAGTTTACCGTGCCCGAGCCGGGCCAGCTGCGGCGGCGGCGCTAGTGCCGCCCCCGCCCCCGCCCCCGCCGGGAAGACACACTCAGATCACCGGCGAGTCCCGGTCTGAGTAACTCAGAGCTGGGACTGGGAACCGTGACCGGAGGATGGAGTAATGCGCCTGGCTGGTGTGCTAAGCGTTGGAGCCAAAGTGAGCGAGTTGGGTGTCTGGGATGGCAGGTACTGCCTCTCTTGCTATAGAGATGCAATAGCTCGTCGATTGATTCGTCGAAATTTCTGTCCGTAGCTTCTCCCACCACTCGCTAGGTCAGTTGATGTACGGCCGGTGAAGAACAGCTCAGCCGGTGTTAGTCAGACCTCACTGAACACACGAGCGATGGCAATATTACATCGACCGGTAGCCGATGGACAAAGTATTTGACACAACCCGATACAGTGGCAACCGTTTTCTGAAAGCATGGACAGTACGTGCATCCCTGACACCTAACTGGCTGGATTTGGCTGCAGCGTAGGCCGGGTGGGTTGCACGCAGCGTGCCGTCTGGCCGAGGGCGCCGACCCGGAACGCCAGGTCCAGTTGCGTTGGACAATTCCACTGTGCCGGTGTTGGTGTGACGCTGCGAGCTGGTGGACGCTCTTTGAGCAGCATGTTAAGTTGCCGAGTGCGGAGCTCGCCATCGAACTTACAAGCTCAGCGACTTGCTGGAAGCTGCGTTGGCGGGCGCTGGGTGGAACAGCAGCACTGGCAGCGATGGATAACATTCAGGCCGACGCTGTGCTGGGATCTTGCCGAAGCTGCGCAGCATGGAACATTCAGACAACTAATCATGTGTGATGAGAAACGGGTGACACGGTAGCCACCGAGCCTAAACTGGGGAAACAGATGCCTCTTGTGCGCTCGGGCTTGGCGGAGGCTGGCATTTTACAAAATTATCGGTTATGCGCGATACCCCGGGGACTTTCTGCGTATATACCGCGGCCGCCTAGGGCTTATTTTTCAAACTGCGCTGGTTAGAGGTATGTAACCTGTGCATTCTGTGCGTCCGTGGACAGCAGTCCTGCGTCCGCCCCGCTTCGCGCGGCAGTGGAGGCGGCGGACCCAGGGGACCGACGCGTACACACCTGTCTCAGGAAGTGGACATAATCGCTGCTGGTGCCGGATGCGGCGGAATCTCCCGCGGGATGGTGAGCGGATCGTGTTGTGCTCTAGCTTAGGCGCTCAAGACTGGTCGGAAGTCCGAAGAGAAGTCGGCAAGCTACGCAGCTGTATGTTAACGGCATTCGTATTCCCGGACATGAGCGTTTTGCAAATGTTTGAATCGAGTGTTCTAGAGACTGCGTGAATTCCCAGGTGCATGCATTTGTCGATTGCGACTTGTCAGCTGTGTTGATTTGTCGATTATGCTCCATGGAACTTGCCCTAGAATACCCAAGGAGAGCCCCAGTCGAGTGTTAGCTGCCGAGTCGTTCCTGCGAGTCGATGTGTGGTGATACTGGCTCTGTCTGTATGGTGATACTGTCAGTTCAGCAGTGCTGAGAAGTGTGAACCGGTGTGCGTTGTGGGCGAAATGACCACAGGACGCGCGGGCATCTGCTGGGCGTGGGTTCCGGCTAGCCAGCTGGCGGTACTTACCCGGAGAGGTGGTTATTTATAGAATGTGGTGGTTGTACGCCGTTTGCGCGGTCGGTGTTGTGAAGGTGGCTGGTATGTGTTGAAGTGCCGCATTGCGCCTCGGTTATTGTTGAGTTTGCACGCGCGCACCAGTGATAGCTGTACCATTTCTAGGCGTTGATTGCTGGCTGTTGATGTTTGCTGGCCTTGCATTGCAGGGTCTTCTTTCCGTGCTATTAGGTTTATTTGGGGATTTACTGGAGATTGTGCAGGAAAACGGCTTCTTGCCAAAGGATCTTGTCCACATCGAACTTAGGCAATACCTGTTGTATGATGACTCTAGCATTTCTTCTGATTGTAGTTAGCTTTAATCGTAACTATGCTTTGCCTTTGATGATTTACTCGCTTTGTTGTGGCTTTATTTTGTCTTTCAGTTATGCTGTCTATATGTGGCCTTGCCAGATTTGTTACCGGTTGACTCAAGGCTAACACTCCATTTATTTGCCTTCTGTGTTATCCAACATACCCAGTGTAACGACCATCACCTTCCAGCGACCCGGTAGAGGCCAGGCGGCGAGTAGTGCGCCCTCAACGCTGTGGGCTGCCTGCCTGTCAATGCTGGCGTAATACCGGGGGGTGTCCGCCAGGGGCCGTTCCCTCCATCGACCGCCCGCCTGTCGTAACGGCGGCCCGGGGGCGGCGGCAGGGGACCCACCCCTGCGTGGTCGATCACCGACCCTTTCGCGATGGTCCTCCCCCGTCTTGCTATCGACTAATCAAGCGGTCAGTACCAGTCGCCGCCCCGTCACCGGTCACATGCGGCGTGGTCGATACCTGAGCCCTTACACTCCCTTGTTTTTGTTTTGCATCGCCTCTCTGTTGCGCCGCACCGCTGTCAGCCCGAGTCCGGTCCGGTCGGGATCCCGCAGATGATCAGGATGATGAAACTGTGGTGTACATGTATTGACGAATTGTAATAAATATATATCTAGTACGCTTTGTGTGAGTTACAAGCTGGTGCGCGTCGGATACAAGCTCATCGCCTGAGCATGCCAAATTAATGGTCTGTACCAAACCAGGATCAGGTAACTCTTATTCAAATGAAAAACGCGTCGAAGGTTGTTACGTGATCTGAAAAATAAACATGAGTGAAGAAAACTAGCAGCACTCTCGCGAACACTATTAGCCTCAAAAAGCGAAGACCACACAAAATAAACCCAGCAAGGCGCGAACATTGAACCAAAGCACACAGCACGGGCACGCCTTGGTGAAAAAGTCCTATAAAATGTAATTTCCCATTTAGGAATACTATAAGAAATTATACATCTTTCAGGAGTTTTCACTAGGACGTGTCACCCTCTTACACTGTAGCCCCAATACAAATGTCTGCTTTCACCACGTTCACACAACACAGCTGGATATAAGTGGAACCCCAGACTGTTGTCTTACCTCCACAGAACCCTCTCTGGAATCGGACCTTGAACCACTCTGGGTATAAAATACTTGGCATCACTATTCTACTCTCGTCTTTCATGCCACATCGGTGTATAGTTATCTGGCCTCGCTGTCGACCGGTACCATTATGTCGGTTCACACACGGCGAGCTGTAGGTGAACCAAAGCTGCTATGCATTACCATTGCCTCCGCCCGGCCAACGGACGATCGAGTGAACATGACAAGTCCCTTAAAGCAGAGTCAACACATTCACTCACAGCTAATCATGTAGTCTTTGCACACCAGCAAATAGTAAACTGCTATCAAAACAAAGTCAGTTGTGCTTAACTCTTGGATAGTTTTCAATGGAACTGCTTTGCTGAAGGACGCAAGTGTGCGTTTCGAAGTGGAACTTATTTCGCAGATTCATAGATTCTGCTTCATGACACTCGCTCGTGATACCAATGACAATAATCTATCGCGGTTTCGTAAGTTGCTTCGCTCTGCCAGCCAAAAACACGCTCAGCTACTCCCCCTTCCCCACCCCCACAGCTACTGAGCCAAGTTCACACAGGTCCGTCTACAAAACATAAACTCTCTTTGCTCGCGTCAGGGCTCAGCCCCGGCTATCACATAACACCTCAGTTTCACCTCAGATTCAGCACAGGTCACGAGTACGCACGCAAGGAATTACGCCGGGCGTGAAGACTCCACACACAGTCTGACTGACAGCAAGAGCCGACGGAGCACGTCCAGGCCAAAAGTCAGATCTCCAAGAAAGCTGCTGCTACTGTGCGCAGCCTCGAAAGCAACGCGAACCCACAGCGACATCCGCACAGGGGCCATGAAAAGCAGCGACTGACGGCAGCAAGCCGCAGTCACGATATGTTCATAGTTATACCCCGATCACATTTGATGACGTAGCTTACTCGACATGCTCACATTCCCCATCCGAACACACACTGGACTGTATGGCTTGGCCCGATAGAAACACAATTCGCCCACAAGTGGCAACAACTCAGTACGCAATACCATCCAGCCACCTGAACAACACGCGGCTTTCAATAGACTGGGCCCGAAATACGTGCTCACGTCTGACCACTCCCGACACCTATTTGTCTTTTTAAGAGCCTGTTCCCGTGGCGCCTCTAACCTCCTCCAAGTTGCTCCAACTTGCACCTGTCTGTGCAAAATGATACGACTGGAGTAAGTTGGAGCAACTTTGATGAGGTTAGAGGCGCCACGGGAACAGGCCCTAAGATCCGGCATAACACCGGGCCCTGCTGACCAGTTCAAGAATCCACGTGAAGCCACTGCCAGCCTTCTCTCGTTCAGGACTTTGTCTGGCGGCGCGCAGTCTCCAGCTCGCGGGACATGGTCTGCAGGTCCTTCTGCAGGTGCATGTTCTTGGTGAGCGTCTCCTCCAGCATGCGCTGCATCCTGCGCTGCATCTCCCGCTGCTGCTCGTCCAGAGACAGGTGCTTCACAAAGTCCACCAGCTTCTTCACCGGCGTCAGGCCATCAGCAACGCCTGACGGGCACAGAGCGGGTGCGTCGGTAATGCTCCAACCTCGCGAGTAGCGATCACAAGTTCAACGAGAAGAGTCATTGGGGGGGGATGTGAACGGTGATAGAAAGGCATTCAACTTGGTGTCTGGAAATGACAGACATAAGACGAGGACAAATTGAACTAAGCCACGAAGCGTAGTCGGCCAAAATGGGAAGAGGACAGTAATCGATGTCGCAATGACTGTAACGAAATGAAATCAATGCTAATGCTTCAATCTGAGTGCTGTTCATGGTTCGTGCGGTTCGGCGGGCACCCGCAGGCTCTAAGCCCCGCCCCTTTGATCATGCGTCATCACATGCAGGCGTCTTCTGAACACTGAATGCCGCGATGCGTCACTTTACGTGACATTCTATCCTGCGGTCGCTGTGATCGCTCCGTACCTCCCGCCGTAGCCGGAGCCGACCGCAGCCGTATGACGTCATACCTTTCGCCCCACCCCACTTTCCGTTATCCCCCCTCCCCCTGCTGACCAACGAGCCGCAGCCAACTGCAGGGTCCATGAACGAACACTGAACATCACTCCGAACATATGTTTGAAGTTCTAAACGGAAACGATTTGATATAAACACTGCTTTCAGAATGCTCTGAACAGCTACCGAACAGATACATCCTCATTATTCCTCCACGGGAAACACTGCATCGGGTCAGTAGAAGCCAGCTGTGCAGCAGTTACTCACTAGAGGTGCAGACAATCCTAAATATTTGGTCAGAGCCTAGTCACGGCCACGGAATGAGCTGGCAAGTCACAGCTTTAGTCACGGTGCTGCAATGCTAAACCTAGGGCGTTGGACTGGACTGGACTGGCCCTTCAGTCACGGCCGTGACCAGTTCTGGTCCCAGCGCCGGGACCACAATTTTGCAACTCTAGTACACACCGCGTCTCCACCAGACTTAATCCACCTGCCGTACCTGGCTTCCACCTGCCGTACCTGGCATTCTACCTGCCCGTACCTGGCTTCTAGCTGCCGCTACCTGGCTTCTTCTACCTGACCGTACCTTGGCTTCTACCTGCCGTACCTGACTTCTACCTTGCCGTACCTTGGCTCTACCTGTTCGCTACCTGGCTTCTACCTGCCGTTACCTGGCCTTTATATCAGCCGTACCTGGCTTTCTACTGCCGCACCGGCTTCTAGCTGCCGACCTGGCTCTAGCTGCCGTTACCTGGCTTCTACCTGCCGTAACCTTTTTAGCTTCTAGCTGCCGTACCTGGCTTCTACCTGCCGTACCTGGCTTCTAGCTGCCGTACCTGGCTTCTGCCGTCCGTCCAGACTGTGCCCGCCCGAGGTCGGCTTCTGGCCCTCCATGCAGTAGAACTGGATGAGCGCTGCCTTGTTGGCCAGGTCGTCGGCGAGCGCGCCGCTGCTCTGCTCCAGGTGGTTCAGCTTCTCCTCCACACGCCACTTCTCCTCCTGCGACACAGACGGCAGGTTCTGGGTTAGTATTCAGCCGCTGTACACGGAGCAGAGGGCGGTGTGATGAGCGCACCACGCTGTAACCACTAGCGGATCCAGGGGGGGGCGGCGGCAGGGGCGTTAAAGCCCCCCATATTGCCTATGAAATGACGAAATTTGACATATTTTCCACTGTAGAGGAAAATCTAATTAACTTTTTACTAAGGGCCATATTAGTTCTTTAAACCCTATTACTGTCGGGGGGGGGGGCCGATCGGGCCCTCCCTTGAGGTTTTTTTTCGCGTATGGGTCATTCATAACTTCAACTCAGAATCTTCAATCTTGCTGGCCTTTTCTAACATTTTCATTTGCCGCAATCGAATTGGGGTACTTTTTTCCAAATTCAATTATTTAGGAGGGGTTACCAGCGACAGTTTTTTTAGGGGGCGTGTTCGACCGTTTTGACACAAAATCTTTGCATGGTTTAAAGCACTCAAATTGGCAGAGTTGTTGTGTGTTGAAGAAATGTTAGCGAAAACAGACATCGGTACATAATGATTGTCTTTACAGATGGCTATCTTCGAAATTTCAAATTTTTGAATTTTTGAAACCAAATTTTGAAAAACTTATTTTTTTTTCACAAAATGATAACATTTTTTTGTATTTTCAAGACGTTAAAAATAACGGATGGTATGTGAGAGAAAAACATGCCAAATTAAATATGTGTTGAAATTTTCAGGGTGATATCTAAATATTTTGGATGACCTGATGTCAGGTCAAATGCTAATCTTCCAAATATAAAGTATATGGTGAAAAAACTTAAAGCGGAGGGTTTTAACATTGCATCAATCCAATTATGTCAAGGTATCATGTCATCTCTAGGCCCTGCTATTGAAAATGATAATTTTTTAGGTCAGTGACCTTGTTAAAAGGTCATTAAAGGTCACCAACACCTTGGTTAACCAATAACTCAGTGAAAAAACATATAGAGACCTTACAAATTGGTTCAAAAAATGTTTGTCTCGTCAATACGCGTCGTTCTTCTTGATATGCATTTTGGCGCCGACTTACGTCACCTTGACCTGTGACCTTGACCCGGAGTCAAATTTTCGATTTGACAAAAGTTGCATATGCATTCGAACCGCATGACCGAGAGAAACATTTTGATGTTACCAAAATAAGTGCCTGTATTATGACTTTAGATAAAAAGTTATTAAACGACAAACATTTGCTGGAAAAAACAGTTTAACATTTTGTTGACCGTTCACAGGTTCCAAACCATTGACCTGAGGTCATTTCTGATGCCTTTTGGTGACAAGACAATTAAAAAACCGCTTTACAGGTGATTTTTTCGGGATTCTCTTAGCTGCCATACGTTTTCCGAGTAATGGCAAGGTTTCCTGAAAATATCATATTTTGACAAAAATATTTTTGATGACGTTCATTTGACCTTGAAGATAATGACCCAAGGTCACCAAAATTTGAACAAAATTAGAGCTAATTGTTGACCATAAGTAAACACACCAAGTTTCAGTTTCTAGCTTCTTATTGGCAGCGGAGATCTGAAGGGGGGCCGAATGAGCCCCCCCCCGACAGATTGCGTATACTTTCATCCCTCCAGAATAGGGTTAACCGTTCAGTAAGGTACAAGGAAGCCAAATCCGATTTAGTTTTTTTATTTATTTGATGAAACTTTTGAAATTTTAGCCCCCCGCCATGCCAGGTTCTGGATCCGCCAGTGGCTGTAACGAGCTGATAACCACGCCGCGGTACTCGCCACAGCACAGACGCGATGAGTGGTGATGTCTGGTGCAATAGTATCCCACGAAATGTGTACGCATACGTGCCGGTTGCCTTACAAGGAATCCCGTTCAGTTTCAGTTTCAACAAACGGGCTAGCCTGACTTCCGACTTCATCGTAGCAAACACCACTATCAGAAAACCCCGACCTGCCGATCACAATGTCTCGCCACACGTCTCGCCCCAGTGACCCAACCTGTGACGACTAGCTAGTCTCAGCAGTCAGCTGGGCTCCGGAGCTGACCTGGAGGCGGGTGACGCGGGCCAGTAGGCTGACGGTCTCGGTGTCGACGGGCGAGTCTCCGCTGCCGTTGACGGAGGGCGCGGCGGCGCCGTTCTCGCCGCTCATCAGACTCCAGCTGGACACCGACTGGGCGTCCGACTCGGGCGGAGGAGACAGCTCGGCTGCAGGCAGGACCACACGGCATGATGATGATGGCGGTGATGATGATGGTGATGATTGATGGTTTAGGGCGCTCCGACAGCGAGGGTCACGTGGCGCCCAGACCACACAGGATAACACGAACTAGCGGACCTTACAGAACCCGGCTGAACACCGTCTGAGAACACCGACTGCACACATGTTGAACTCAGGCGACATGGGTAAAATAAACAGCTATCCGAGCACCGAAGTTACAACGAATATAATCAAATCTTACATACGTGTCATCCCATACACGCGAATGGTCAAATGTAGATACGTAAATACAACTATTTTTCTTTACACATGCAAAATATCTAGCCCTACCATGACAGATCATGGATAACAGCCAAAGCACTAGGGTCCTAACATAAAAGTACCGGGTTTGTCGGAGAACGAGGCGTTCTGCAGGGCCTGCTGCAGCCGTTCGGCGCGTCGCCGCTCCTGCGCCAGTTGACGCCGCAGGTCCTTCGTCGCCGCCGCACCCTTCCGCTCGTGGATCCGCTTCTCATCCACACTGTCCTTCACCTGTGGTAGATGTACGGCACGGTTACTAATCCATACTGCGACACACAGCTTCACAGACACACTGCCACAGACATACAGACACACAGCTTCACAGACACAGCTTCACAGACACATCTGCGAACAGACACCATAGTTTCACAGACACACTAGCCTCATACAGACACACAGCTTTCAGCGACATGTTACACTGCACAAGACACCCAGCTACAGACATTCAGCCTCACAGACACACAGCTTCACAACCCTGCCCAAGACACACAGCTTCACAGAACACAAGCTTCACAGACGACATTGCGACATTCGACAACACAGCCCTCTATCGACACACTGCCGACAGAACCACAGCTTCAACAGACACACTGCCACAAGACCACACAGCTTCACAGACCACTGCCACAGACCCACTTGCCTCAAGACAACAGCTTTCACAGAACACTTTGCCAACAGAACACAGCCTCACTGACAACATGCGATGGAATATGTCTGCTCCATCAGACACTCGGACGATTCACTCAGTATCACACTAGTGAAAAAAAACAGATTGCCTACCATCAGACTCTACAAAGAACAAGTATTATCCAATTCAGTCTTGTATACTACACTGACTACACACAGTCTTCCTGATCAGAACTCACACACTCGCCTTTACATGCCCAGATCACATCAACAACATAAGGACTGAGGACTTTTGGTTATAAACAACATAACCTAGTCATTATCAACAGACACAATAATAACACTACTGCAATATACAGACACAACAGCCCTAATAAAAAGAACAATACACATGTAACACAAATAGACACTACATGCTCGTCTTTTGCAGACAAACATATGCCAATAAAGAACATAATGACAGCCTCACTAGAACTATCTCTCACCAGCTTTACAAGAGCACACGCCCTACCAGACACCGCCATCTGCCTCGACCAGACTCACATCTAGCCTTCACAGACCACTTCGGCGTACTACTACGACATTTAACTGCCCTCACATAGCACTCACCGCCACGCTTCTTATCAGACCACTGCCACTACGACAGACGCTTCACAGATCCACCTCATCGCACTAGAACCACCACTAGCCTTCACAGACACACTAGCCTTTCACAGACACATCCTGTCCACAGACACAACAGCTTCACCGACACCATGTACAGACACTTACGCTCACTCTCTCTTTTTCCTTCTCTACGCCAAACATCCATCTGTCCCCACATGCTACTCACTTAGCTGCATCCACTCACAGACAGACCCAGCCGACACAGCTCTCTCCATCGCTCGCATCAGACACACCTTTCACTCATTCTTACTCTCTCTGACTCACTCTCTCTCTCGCCTCTCCCTCGCCACCCTCGCTCTCAGACTCACACAGCTTTCGCCTCATCGCATCCATCGACTTCCTCTCTCTCGCTCTCTCTCGCTATCTCGCAGGATCACCAAAGCCCTTGCGTCCAATGCATCCCACATCTGACCTTTGCTCTCCTACCTCGCTCTCTCTCGTCTTCGTCCTGCTGCGCTCATCTCCTATGACTCTCTCTCTCGCTCCCGTACCGTACGGTCAGCACAGCCATCCGGAAGGATCATATCCGAGTCCATCAATGGATCCTCCGTCGGCTTTTCCTTGTCATTTTGGATCTGAAAATCAGTATAGGGCTTTTCTCTAACTCCGATAACCCGCAAGAACTTTCCTACTCTTCCCACAGCTACATCAAAAATCGCCCGACCTCGCTATCTGCTACGTTAAAACGATAAGTAATCCGGTATCTAAGGTATTAGCCGCTTGCATGCTTATCTCACCAAGACCGTGTCTTCAAATCTCCTTGTCTCTAAAAAAAAATACGACAAAAAAAAAAAAAATACATGTTAGACAAAATACCTCTCGGTCGCTCTCTTGCTCGGTTCTTCGTCTGACTGGCTGCCCCAGCAGGCATACTACGGAGTGATCGTGGGTCACTGACCTCCATGTCGTCTGCAGGGCCGTGCGTCACCTCTGCTCTCCTTAACTCTCACCTTTCCTACGGATTCTACTGTGACAATATTTTACGAGGAGAAGCCGATAATTTTACTGAACTTCTTTCAAGGTTATCCGCAGAGTCGTCTTCGGTTGTTCTCACAGGTTAAACCTGCCGGCAACACACCAGAGATCAAGCACGTCGAGCTATACCTCTTTGAGGTCGCGCTCGTAATTATCCGACATATTACTCCATTAAAGCTCCATGTGAACGAGGATGTAACGCAGTAGGGCAGAATCTATCTGTCCCTTGAACACTTACTTGTTTCATCAAAAACATCGTAGTGCGTCATAATATATACCTAACTTCTCTCTATATCTATTTTAGTTTTTTGACCCTTGGGGATACAAGTACAAAACTGATATTCGTTCAGCCGCAATTCAGGCAATTCTTTAGCGTGGGACGTAACGACTGAGCGACTACCACTGGGTGACCTCTGTTCTCTCTTCTCTGCTAACACGTCCTTGTCCACCCTACGCGAATATGTGTTTACTTTCCGATTCCCAGTGTACTGTTGACGTCCGTCAACTCTGTATCGGCCATTCACTCCAAGGTCGGTGCGCCCCGAGACTCCCGGAGTCAATCTTGCGCGCACAAGTTGGCGCCGCTAGCGCCTGCTCATTTTTCCACCAGTCGAGCCTCGTTGGTCGGCACACCCCGTTAGATGACCCACACAAGCGCGACCGGAATCGGTGAGAAGGATGTCGGGGTTCAGAGAGTGGATCGCTTTCGCTCGTTACGGCTACCAAAACCGTGTGTCAGAACGTTAGTACAGGCGCAGAGACTCTAAACGTGGAGGGTGTGTACTAGCTGCCTCCACTCGATCACGAAAGTTTCGCATGCCGATTTAGCGAATCCGTTGCTCCCAAATTGTTAAATCGGAGTCGCGCTGGAATCGTAATATAATCACGGCGGACGATTGCTTAATATGTTTCGTGGTAGCTTGCCCTGCCGCAAAAGCGTAAAAATTCGTTTTAGCTATTGGCGTCGAAAGTCCAAAAGAAATTTGTAAAAGTGTAGCCACACTAATGCTGGATAACTAATTTGTAAGCTCCTCAGTAATGACGTCTTCTAAAATGAACTATAATATGGTCTAATTTAAATTCGTAATATCAAACTCTTACGAAAAACCTATCAAATCTCATAGGAACAGAAACCAAATCAAAATAAGCACAGGACCAAAGATGATCAGCCGGACCCTTAAGTGTCCGCTCATTTACTCATCAACAGCAATGCGGCCGCACTCGCCATGTACACTAACTACACTATACCCCCACCTTCGTCAAACCCGTCTACACAGTTCCTACCGGCTATCACGTGTGCCTAGCTCAACAGGTCAGTCTTTCTTCCAACAAGTATCGCTGTACGACTCGGGCAATTCACACATGTGTTCTCGTAACCCTTTCCCTAGTCTCCAGCATCAGCTTGGCTAGTGCTTTGCCACGACAACACATGAGACGGGACTGGTGACGCAATTCAGATCACTGATTTTGAAGAAACTGTTCAAAAATATTGAAAAACCTAGGTATTTGAAGCTCTCAACATAAATATAAACATTTCCACATAAGACAATATCAGGTAGGAACCATGTGCATTAACAATTAGGAAAGGCATAGCCATGCAGACTGTCCTTTTTGGTAATAAAGAGTATGTCATGTTGCCTGCATACTCCTGCACAAATATCGAGCTAACTTTTGTAAGCCTTGCGGCGTGGCGAAAAGCAAAACCATATCATCTGCATAGCTAAGATGATTAACGCTACCCCAAATGTGACATCCTACCCCTCATGTCTAATTTTTCCGAAAGTCCATCAGTGTAAGCATTGAACAAATAGGAGACAATGATTCCCCCTGCCTAACTCTGGCTTTTGTTACGTAAAGCCCGGCGACGAGAAATGATCTGTTTACAATGTGGCTTGGAGCTTGGAATGCCCCGCCAAAGCGGCATGCGGCATTGCCTCTGACCCAGTAGGAGGATCCGGGACGTTGCATCCCCATGCCATTACCCAAAGCGCTCCGGTCTGTTCGACTGATACCATTGCATATGCCAGTTAGCGCTAGTGTATCCAGCCGAAACTACCATAGTAATCTCTCAGACATCCTGGGAACGCGATCACCAAGGTCCGCCCAAGGGTCCATCGCTTCAGGGCTATGCGCGACTCATCATAGGCAAACTAACGCGCAACGCAAAACACGGAGGCAGAACAAGATCAGGATACTGAAGAGAAAGCCACTAACGGGCGCTATCCATATAGTAGCACCTGATGAAAAATCACTTCAAACAAGGTCCGTGCAACACCAGAGGTGTTCTATTCAAATACAAAAAACTCATTAGATAGAGATATATATCTCGTCATTCGCCTCAGTGCCGAACACGAATAAATATCAGAAAAACGGCCACTGCGACTACTTATACGTGCGGCGCAGTCCAACAAACCAAATCGTACACGTAACATAGATACGCGAAGACGTAATGAGTCGCAACTGCGCGAATGCATATTTTTTCCTCCCGTTTTACATGTTATTCACCTGAGGTGACCACAGATAGCATAAGACTTGCGTATTCGCCTGTGGCACTCCGATTCCACCTTTTAAATGAATGAGCCATAATCCAACGGAGTGACTGAGACGGAATTAAGTAAGCTATTCATTTGATGAAGTGAGCGAGCGCTCATGACGCATAGGGTACATCACTGCACAAGAAGCCCTACAGCAAGCTTTTGCCGAGTGTAAGGGGGGGTGTGCGCGCGCAGAGCACACCTACCTGTCCTCTGCCCCCCCTAGCCTAGTCCAAGTAATTATATACAAAGCAACGGGTCCAGGTCGGGCAGTAGGCCCACAACCGCGCAAAATCATACGGAGGTCGCTCTTAGACTACAGGCCCGTTCTGAGACACCGACTACCGAATGCTGCTCGATTGCTGCAAGGTCACTTCTGTACACATATGGATTATTTAGGTCGGCGACATATCAGGTTCCACCATACGGTTATTCAAGGTAACCTATTTTTCCCAGGCTAAATTTGCGAGACTCTCACGGAGGACATTCGCCCCGTCACATTGGGGTGGTGGACGCCATTTCGTGAGGATACCAACATGGCTGAAGTATGTCGTGGCTGAATAATCGATGATAAGACCCACAAGATGATGAAATCATTTGTCAGGGTATAAATGTGTTAAGTTCTTAATAAAAGAAAAGGTGATACACAAATATTAGAAATGAAACTTCATGCAAATGAAGAATGTAAACCACCGACTTATCACAGACGAACATTAAAGCCTTTCATGTCCACTTTGCCGAAAAGCGATGATGTAGGTCGACACAAGAACACAGGCTCGACAAAAAAAATGAATCGCTATCCGCCACTAAAAATGACGGAATATCTCATCAGATCCGTGAAATGAACTTAAATGACGACGGTCACAGTTGAGGCGGAAATATTAAAGCTATGGTATTATTTGCAGCGAGTCTTTTATCGCCCAAAAATGTTTAGTCCCATTTAATATCACTGTGTAAATAAGTACGAATCACATGTGCCCGTACTTTACAAACATTGGTGTTGGGCGACTCCAATGTTCTCGATGAGGAGTATTGACAATTTAGGAATTCGACTTAAGATGCGAGACGATACCAGGTTACCAGCCAGATACTTGAGCGATAATTTGTTGGAGAAGTTGTCTCAATGTGGCAGACATTTACGTTCAATAGACATATACCCCGCCACGCAGATATCGATATTTGGAAATAAGATAAATTACAGTAAACCTTCTGTAAGGTCTGGTGTTATTTCCTAGCTCTAATAACTACCATTTTCAGGTAATAAGAGAATAATCAAATAGTCACTCGCACGTTTGAATGTAAATGCTGCTGTATTCGCAGAGACGTCATAATTCGTCCACATAACGGATTAGCTGAGAAATATACAATGACGCAAAGTCACAGACGACTAAATAATGCCCTGTTAGCATGCGCATGGCAGTGAAAGGAGCCTGGAGGCCAACGGAGCTGGAGGTTATTTCGTTTCTAATCTCACGTGTATCCGGTCAACTAGAGTCACTACTAGCTCATTCATTCTGATTGATTTGGCCAGGATAGCTGGAATCAAGTCCAATACTTACCCTGCACCTTTTCTGTGGCACTTAAGTTATCGTCAAGTCTCGGGGTCCTCCGCCCTGCGCGTCTCCGTCTCCTCCAGCTGCCTCTCCGTCTCCGCCAGTCTCATCTCCGTCTCCGCCAGTTTCGCCTCCGTCTCCGCCAGGCGCCGCTGCGTCTCCGCCAGCTCCGCGGCCGCCGTCTCCAGCCGCGTCTCCGCCTCTCTGAACGCCGTCTCCGTCTCCTGCAGACGTGTCTCCGCGTCTCGCTGCCGCTCCGAGGCCGTCTCCGCCGCCGCTGCCGCCGCCCGTCGAGCCTCCGCCAGCTGGGTGGTGAGCTCCGCCAGCTGGGTGGAGAGGCGAGCCTCTCCCGCGGGGTCGGCTGGGGTGGACGGGTCGTCAGAGCCGGCCGCCGCCCCGCCGCCACCAGTGCTGCTACCGGTCTCATCAGGAACATCCTGTGGGGCGCAGAGAGTCGCTGTTACTCCCGAGGTAAATTATATTCAGAAGCGCAGGCACCCGCATGCAAGAAGGTAAATAAGCCGACAAGCAGACGCTAACATTAACATAATGTGCACAAAAGTGAAATGTCGAAACATAAGCACAACGTTTGCTAACACATCTTCGTAATATAGCACGTAATTTGCGTTATCGTGCGCATTACATAACCAACATGCATTTGCATTACTCGCAATAACGCTAGGAAACACAAGTAAAAACCAGTGAGGAACTCACCACGGATTCGTATCTGCCGAGACGTTCCGTCAGGCTTGTGATGGTGGCGTTGGCCTTCTCCCGTTCAGTCTTCAGCACAGTGTAGCCGTTGTTGAGCTGAAACGACACCATCTGATGTTACTCTGCACAATCACGGTGACGGCTACGCAACGGAGCTAGACTATCGCAGACAAACTGACATTAGCTGACGATCAGACGAATACCCTTCAAATGCTGACTCTGAGTGTGTGACTTTGCCCCGGGTGGGTGGCGGCCCGCCTGAGCTTTGGGAGGCATTATTACGAAGAGGTAAACCATAAACCGATATCGATACTCGGCTTCCGGCAACCTGGAAACGGCCCCGTGGTCCCCAGATGCGGCAACAGAATAGCAACAGAGCAGAGCAGGATACTTCCCCGTGAGGTCACGCTTTCCTCATTGGCTATTATAATCGCCGTGCCGTGGGTGCCGCGTCGCCAATGCTTGTGTGAGCCACACACATACCTAACACAGTCGACATGCGTGTTGCGAGGCCCCGTTTGGAATCTGCCGTGACGTACCTGGGTCTGGTACCGCTGCATCTTCGACTTGGCCTCCTCCGTCTCCTTCTGCAGCTGCTGCTTCAGGCTGTCGACCTCGGCTCTGTGCGAACACGACGAAGAATCAGAGGTTATTCCAGGAGTAGATCCCAGGCCCTCGGATACCTTTAACCTAAAAAAATGTCCGAATGTTTTGTATGGATGGATTTCCAAGGTTAGGACCCGCGCTAAGCAGAGCTTGTTGCGCAGGTCCTGACCTCACCACCCAATCGCGCCATTGCTGTTGGTCGGTATAATTTAGAGACGAAAATTGCACGTGCCCGACATACCTCAACAGTGAACATAGTCCGCCCCACTCACTGACGTCACCTGACCTTGAGTACGACCGCTGCCACCGGCCGCAGGCCATCCCAGTCAGGAGCAAATAGCGAGCGCCGAAGCGACTCGAGCCCGGGCTGCCACTACCGGGATATGGTAGAAGTCCAGCGCTCTAAATAAGCAATACATAAGCAACAGTTAAGTTTTAATTTTTGTCTTCATGGACAACAGACCTTACACATGCATGACACAGTTGGATGTTTGTTGGTGAAACGTAACACGAGTCTATTAAGTCGTAACAAACCGGCTTTATAGCTCACCTCAGGGCTATTGACAGTAGTTATAACTAACAGGCTTTATTATAACCCACATCACAGAGCTCAGCACTAGACGGCTTATCCCAAGTAACACAACACGTTCACATAAACTGCAGTCACTGTTACTATAACGCTAGATCACCATTGGCACCATACACAACACAGCCAATTCAACCCAGAACAATCCGCTGCAAATAATTCATACCTACGCAGTTAGCCATCAACTTATCATTCACGCAGCAGACAATGCCAATCAGCCTGCTCGTGGGTGTGACATACTTGTACCCCTGTCACGACCCCATCCCCCCCTCACGGTACTGTTTGTTTCTGGCCGCAGGCCTCCCATCTCCCGCTTGCAGGCTGAGGTAGCTGTCGTGTTTTCTGGCGAGCTTCTTGTCGCAGTGCTGGGCCTTCGCTCCCACCTCCACCGCCGGAGGCCTTGGCGCAGCCCGCCTCGGCAGGCCGGCCGCAGCTCTGGTCGGGCCAGCTCCAGCCTCTCGCGTGTAGTGGTCAGCGAGAGCCCATGTCTGAGGATGATATTTTATTTATTGAAATCTATGCAAGCGGAAAGCAGGGTTTTCAAGATTTTGCGATATACAGGCCGGCATTTACATGCACGATACAATCATTCGATCTCACAGTTAAAAAACATTGCAAAACGTACAGATAAAATGGTAAAATACTGATAAAGATGATAACAAGATGTTAACAAGACTATGGCGACACAACAGTGGGAATAAGCTTGTGCGTGTACGTTGTAATTTATGAGATGTTTCGCGTGAACGAGCAAACGGCGCCGTGCTACAAACGCATTTGCGTTTATGCGCCATTGCACTAAAGTCATGTCGAGCCAATACATATTATATGTACATCTATCTACAACTATCTATAACAAGATTGCAATGATCGATATCGCGACACTGTTGACGCGATATTACCTATCTTCCTGGCGAGTACACTAACTCAAGTGGCTGGTACATCATGATTACCGGGTGCCTATTAGACAAAGGCGGGAGACAAAGGCGTCGGGATACCCTATGATAGCTTTGTAGGCACTAGATTGTGCCAGTAATATTAACTTGGTCGTTACTCGTTACAATCCAGTCGCATAGGTCAGCATGTATACTGCCTGACAATGAGTACACATACAATAACGGACAGGACAAACTAAAAACGCGTGTTAAAGTATACAAAGCACGTGTAAAATTATACAAAGCACTTGTAAAATTATACAAAGCACTTGCAAAATTATACAAAGCACGTGTAAAATTATACAAGCCGTACCTGCTACCTGGCAGTTGTTTAAACGTGTGTGCGTGGCTAGGTGACTAGAGCGACAGATCATCTCACCTGCGTATTGCTGGATGTCATTCTGTAGCTCTGAATCTTGTGCTCGGCTGCCTCGAGCAGTTCGTGGGCCCCGCCGGCCGCCTTTTTGTAACACACCTCGCCGGTTCCCACCTCCACATACTCGGCGTCTTCCGTCAACACGCTGCGAGGAATGGACAGGTTCGGAGGGAGACAGGCAGGAGTCGGTGCCGGGTCAGGCGGAGTGACGTCACACAACACACAGCACGGGTACGGCAGGGAGTAGTCGTTTTCAACCGAGGATGCTGCTGAGGCCGACCTCTAAAGCGAAAGTGGTATCAGTATATCGGATTTGTATGCACGCGAATATTAACTATATTCCTTCTCACGGACCTGTCGGTGCTCGGAAGCTTTTGTAACTCNTGGATTTGTCCGAGTTACGAACCAGCCACGTGATAAACCTGTGTTGATAAACATGTGTTGCACTCTCTCCAGTTTCTTAATAATTTTATCTCTCCACTCTCTTAATAGTTTTATCGTACGCGCAAAACATAAAATGTCACAGAATAGTTGCTGAGCAGCTAGCTGTTCAACGGAGAATGATCCTTAGGTAGGAATTTCGGTTGGTAGGAAGTTCTTTCAGTTCTTATCATGTTTCTCGACACGTTCCATGCATTCTGCAGTCAGCGCCGCTTTCCTGTTGTCATTTGTCGCGAGCAATTTAACGGTGAACAGCTTTGCTGCGGATATCAATGAGAAAAATGCATTCCGCTTTTCCGGCCGACTTTTTTATAATTTTATAATTTACTCTTGTTTTTTTTTTTTTAAACTATCCTGCGTAATTTGTTGATAGCTTGATGAATAGAGAGTATTCTTCATGGCTCCGAGTGGAAGATAAGGATATCCTTCTACAGTAGAAGGATAGTTTGATTTGATGTAGTAGAGTTTGATTTTCCATTGGGTCTGCAATGCAGGAATATTTGTATCTTTGCGCTCCTCCGAGATGCAAAGATAAAGATGTTGAATGCTCGTTCAACAATAAAGTGAAATAGTGTGTTATATTTGCATCCCTCTGAGATGCAAGATAAGGTCACGCCAGTTTCGACGAAAAATCAAGTATTGAACTGAACTGGACTGAATCAAACTCTACCTAGAAAGATAGATAATGATTCATGTTCCCCTCGTGTAAGATAGGAAATATTTTCCGCGCGTGTTCCTGAAAAAACCTCGCTCCTTCGTCGCTCGGTTTTTCAGTCACAAGCTGGAGAGATATCCACCTCGGAGCAGAAGAAATTAATCATACTTGATATGACTTTCCAAGAAAGTGGGGAAACTGAAAAACCAGAGAGCGAACGAAGGAGCGAAGGTTGTCCAAGAGAAGATAACAAGACAGATCATGAGCGGAAAATATTTCCTATCTTCCACGAGGGAAACATGAATAATTCTATAGCTTTCTAGCTAGAGTTTGATTAATTCCTGTTCAGCTCAGAAGTCTTGATTTTTCGTCGAAACTCGCGTGACCTTAGGGATGCAAATATGACACATTATTTCACTTTAACGTTGAACGAGCATCAAACATTTGCATTTTTGCATCTTAGGAGTGCAAAGATAAAAATATTCCTACCCTGCAGACCCAATGGAAAATCAAACTCTACTAGAAAGATAATGAATATATGCAGCTGCACTCTTGAATTGTTTCAAGGCGATACTATAACGAATGTCGCAGACTCATCGCCATAAACGCGTGATAAAATATGCTGTCTTTTTATTAGCGGGAGGCTTATCATTCAAAGGTAATGGAATCATGAAGGTGGGTCACTAGGATTGAATGCCTCGGTCCAGACCCTTTAACTCGGTGATTTTATATGATTTGATGATTGTATGCCTTTCACTGAAGGAATCGAACTTTCTGTTTCACACGATGACGGCTTCTGGTGCTATATAGTTAAAATTGAGACATTAAAAAGTCAAATAGTTAATATTTGTCAATAACAACTGCATTGTGCTCAAAGGAATCGCAGCAATGACTTGAGGCGAAGCATGTGTGCTTCTCTGGATAGTTGTGTATATTGCTCGTGTGTATGTACATTTTCATTCATCTCTGTTATCCGCCTGAACTGGGACTCGCTTTGAGTTGGATTTGGAAATCAGGTTACATTAAGCGAAACACTCAGATACGAAACTGAGGTTCCTTAAGCGCTATCTTAGAGCACTATACCCGCTCGGGCCTGACCCAGTGACCCAGCCAGTTCGGTCGGGTTCTCGACTGCACCGTATGCAGTCTCATACAAATAGCTTTCGGGAACAGTGTCAGCCTGCAGAAGACGTATCGATCGAAGGCCCGGCTCTCGAGCTGGCACGGCTCGAGTCCAGTACTGGCGACCAGCCGGCTGCTGACAGCTCTGACGATGACTGACGGCTGAGACGGCTGCTGATGGCCGGCTGCTGACAGCTCTGACGGAGGAGTGACGGATGAGGCGGGATGGACGATGACGGATGAGGAATGACGGATGACGGATGACGGATGACGGATGACGGATGACGGATGACGGATGACGGATGACGGATGACGGATGATGGATGATGATGACGGCTGAAGGATGACGGATGACGGATGACGGATGACGGCTGAAGGATGATGGATGACGGATGACGGATGACGGATGACGGATGACGGATGACGGATGACGGATGATGGATGATGGATGACGGATGACGGATGACGGATGACGGCTGCTGACGGCTGACGGCGGAAGCTGACGGCTGAGGTCTGAGAGTGCTGACTGCTGTTGGTGACTGACGATGCACTGCTGAGGGATAACAGCTGCTGGCTGATTCGTAACAGATAATGACTGTCAGCTGATGACTGATGCCCGACTGCTGGCTATGAACTATAGTTACAGGTTGTTTGGTGAATGTTGTCAAAACAATCAGACAAATGTGCTGATGAATGTGAGACGCACCATTTTGCATAACGTCAATATTTCGCGACATATTTTTGTGTAAAAGTTTAACATTTATGAAGCACGTGATGTTGTGAGTTGTGACGTCCGATGGCAATAGTAAACCGCCGGCCACCGGAAAAGTATGGCGTTTCCCGGCATTTTCCGTGGCAAATAAAAATTGTTAAACGTTTTTCTCTGACTTACCGTTAACACCAAGCTGCTTAGAAACGTGGGGATTTATTCTATGCATATTCAAATCACAAAGCGTCATCTTAATATCCTCTACAGCACTGAGCACATGTTCGAGATAGGCTCCGTTTCGACTGAGGCCCAGCTCTGCCCTCCACCTCAGACTCACCACTGTTTACGAGCACATGTCGGCGGGGATGGCCCGCACTGCAGCTTCCACGGCTGTCTTTAGTTGNTGGGGCATCACGATCAGGGCATACCGCATTTGCGGTATTTGCGGTATAGTAGCTACGCGCCTGCGGACATGTCTTACCATCTGCCACCTAGACGACTCATGTTGTTGGCCATGTACAATGTAAATACCATGCTTTTCATATTCCAAATAAGAAATAGGTAGTATGTTGGTGTTTAAGGATGTCTACAACACCAATAACATGAAGTATGATAAGACCGGTACTTTGACATGGCTGGCATTCCTGTGGTTTATAGTTATCTATACACTGACCAATTATTATCACATTTTCATCACCTGTTTAGCATTATTATAGTCAGAAAAACTAATAAAATCATATTGTGTGATTGTGTTTATAATTCAACAAGCATGAAGATGACAGTGATAATAGCAAACCCAGTGGGCATCAGGCACAGATCCAGGATTTTGGTCAAGAGGGATACAGGGTTTTGTGTTGTGCGCCCCGCGCAACACAAAAAGCTGAGCCCTCGGGTGCGCCATCCCACAGGAAAGACCCGACTCAGGTGGCACGCCCAAGCGCCCCCCCTGGATAGCACTGTGTATATCGGGTCACCACCCACAGTCTACTTTGCCTAGGTAGCGTACTTACCATATAGGGTAAACTTACCTTCAATTGCGTAACATTCAAAGCCCAGGTCAGGTTCAGCCACGTGTCACAGACTTAACTTTAGCTTCAGGGAGGTAATTTCCTTGATGGATGATGTTCAAAGACAATCGTGACCAACAATGACACGCTCAACAAATCGCCACGTTTTAGTTTGCTGTTGTACTCAGCAGTCACTTCGTTGTGCACAAGGTCTTTTACACTTTTACACCTGTGTGTGTCTTTTACACTTGAGCATTTTCTTGAGTATTTTCCCCTTTTCTAATGACCACTGCAGTGCTGGGAATTGGAGTGTTCCTATGACACTCCACAGGTAAATTCGTGGATACTTATTTATGATTTTCTTCAGAACTTGTATAAAAAACATAAGCAATTGCACATAGTTTTTTAATTACTGATACAATTATTTTTCTAAGTGTAATTAAAAACTTGCGTAGTTTCACAATTGCGTGTTATACTTTTTCCTGAAGTACGTTCTATTTTGTCTTTACTGCGCCTCGTTAGCTTACATTTGGTGCTCCATATGGAGATTCTCGGCATATTTATTTTTTATTTTATTTCATAAAAGGTACTGGCTCACAATACCAACAACGGACAGGGGAGGATCTTTACGGTAAGGCAAATTAGACGACTCCCCCCCCCCCAAAAAAAAAAAATATCGGTAGTCAAACATTTATCTTGCCCGCCCCTCCCCTCAAACTGATCCAGCAGATTGTGTTTTTGTTTTGTCCCGGTAAGTCGTGATATACGCCCCCGCTCAACAGTGGCGCCGCCACGGGGGGGGGGGGAAGGGGCAAGCGGGGCACCTTACCCCCCCATATCCGATTGAGGACCCCCTAATATCTACACAGATCCGAGGAGATTTTGAGGTCGGAAAAAATGGGGATTATTTGCCCACGTCCAGAGAGAGACGTTGCCTCGACACTAAATTTCCGATTATTAATTAACCCTGCGATTCCAACGAATCCTTGAAAGTTTCTTTGTGCAGAGGCGGATCCAGGGGGGGCAAAATGGGCAATTGCCCCTCCCAAGCGAAAAGTCGTTGGTCAAAAGCATGTTTTTGCCCCCCCCCCCAAAGTCGAACAAAAAGTAGCAATTTTTGCTTTTCTAAAATGCATTTTAGTGTTAACAAACATTTATATTAACGCCGTTATCGGGAGAAAGCGGAAAAATTCACAGAATACCGAATACTAATATATCCCCGCCACCGCTCGCTACTACCGTACCTACCTCACCCCTATCACACGAACCTCCTTACGCATCCATGTAAAGTTTTCACGTATACTAGTTATGTAAAAAATTGTTCTTGGCACAAGTCAAAAAGTCCAGCTATTAGGAGTGAAAAAACTTGAAAATTTTGCGCCGCCTTCGCGGCATGACACAAGTGGTGCAATTGCTTATATAAATTCGGAACAAATAGGAAAATGAATTCCATTAGTGTCATGGCGAAGGCTCTCCTAGGCTGGCTCAGGCTCACTCCCTCATAAATCCATTAACTTTAAGACGTATAACATGTAGCTAGCTCTCCCGAGCCGAAGAAGCGACGCGAACGCAAAGACACTATCTATTCGGCAGGTAGTGCCACCCGGAATCATCACCTCCACCGTGCCCAACTTGCCTGAACTGAAAGAGTAATAGTTGGACAGACTTTATATTAAAAATAGGTTCCCAGCCTCCACAGATCCACAGGAACCATTAATACGTACGAGAAAAAAAAACGTTCTGCCTCTTGCGCTTTCAAACGACTTACCACTGTTACCAGTTTGTGCTACAGTTCGCCGCATATGTATACGTTATTATAATAATGATACTGTACCCTAGTTACCTACTATCGAGCGCTGACTGCCAACGGTCATCGTGATTTACTATCCGATGCTAGTCGTAAATGAAACAGGCTACCTTCTTTTCATTTTGTCTATCTTGCGAGATATGGTGCAACCAGGAAGAACGGCGTTAACTGAGGCTTGGCTTCACTCACGGTCTGCGTTTGTAATATAAAAAAAATTGTTCCCACAACCTAAAATACAATTTGCACGCCGTTTCGCGCCGCCACATCAGTGGTCATCGTCATAACGACCATCCGTCATCTTTTACAGTTCGTCGTAACGGCTGAATTGAATGGGAATGACATTTTATTTAGCTTACTTATCCTCTACAAGGCCCATCGCCGATATTTTTTAAGGCACGAAACCCTTAAAATTTCACGCGCTTTGCGGCGCAAAAGTGACAAGTACCTACCTATCATGGAAAATCCCAAATTAAAAATGCTGCAAAGGCTTAAATACACTCATAAAAAATGGGGTACAAGTTTTTGCCATTTCAGCCGACCACCCGCTCCCCAGTCAAAAATTAACGGCGACGCCCCTGATTGTTACCAATCAAAATAAAACAGGACTATAGTAGGTAGGCATCGACGGTCCAGGTATACGGATGACGAAAGCCCATTTTTTTTCTAGGTCATGCCCCACCAAGATCCTGGAAACCATCTTTCCCCCCCCCAAAAACGGCTGTACCTATAGTTGCTGCCGGGTTGACGATTGCACTCTATCCCCCTCCTCTCGGTCAACAACTTTTGGCTGACGGCCTGCTACGCCCCCTCCCGCTCAACAGCTTTTGGGAAATAGTCCACTGGATTCCCCTCCCCCAAAAAAAACACGGCTAGAACCCCTCCGGCCAGCAGCATATGGCTAAGGAACATTTTTTCGACGTGGCCCCACTGACCAAAATCCTGACTACGTGCCTGCTCCTGTGCAGGTCAGAGGGACCCCTGACCAGACAGAAAGGCCCCTGAGTGGTCAGAAGGCTCATACAAATATGCCAAATGCGTTCCTCACCAGTACGGAGGGAGCAGACCTTTTCATCCGTTCTACTGGGCCCTTTGAACGCTCCTGAATGGGGCTTCTCGTGGTGCCTCCCCCTGGGCGAAATCCTGGTTACGTGCCTGGTACAGACCCTTTTGAGGCGCCGTCCCCGGACGAAATCCTGGTAACTGGTTACGTGCCTGGTTCATGGGCCTCTTTTGGGGTCCTGATGTCCTGGTCCAATGCAGCTCATCAAAAGTTGAAGAAACAAATGTGCATCACAAAATAAAGTAAGCCGAAATTCCGTAGAGTTTTTCATATCCCGTTTTTTTTTGCGAGGAAGGAGGCCCTTTAAATCATCTGGAAGGGCCCTTTTGAGGCACCTCCTTCCCGCTGGACGAAATTCTGGCTACGCGCCTGGGACCAGACCAGGACCATTTTCCCAAGTCATCTCCCACCAGGCTCCTCCAGATCCACAGGGACCATTTATGTGCGGGAAAAGTCTTTCTGTCTCAATCTAGCTGCTTTCAAACCATTTGCACTATTACCAGTTGTTTGTTACAGTTGGCACAGAATGTGGTAGTACAGTTATTATTTTGATATGTACTGTTGAGTGTTAAACGCCACCGGTCGTCGTGATTTACCATCTGAGGCTAATCCATACTAAAAACCATCTTAATTTTAATACTTTTATCATACCGAGCGTTGCAACCAGGAAAAAGGTTACCTGATGCTTGGCTTCAAAATTACCCTGGTTCCAATATTAAATGTTGTTTCCACTACCTCTAAATTAGCTTTTCACGCCGGGCGTCACAGTCGTGACCATCATCATAAACAAGCTATCGCTCTTTGGTCTTCGGTTTCGTCTTGACGCTGAATTTAAGTTAATATACTTTTTTAGCCTCTTTATCCTCCACATGGCCCATGCGCCGTGACTTTTTTTGGTTCTTATTAGACCAAAACCAGAAAAAATGTGTCGCACTAACTAGCTAAATACCGATATAACACGGATATCCATATTAAAAAATGCTGCAAAAGGTTAAATACACAACAAACAAAAGAATATTATTCTTTTCGTCATTTCAGCCGACCCCCTCAATAATTATCGGTGATGCGCACCCTTGCGAGTTGGTATGAGATAAACGTTATTCATATATTAATGTGTTATATGCCCACGGACATCGCGTTTCTGTTTGTTCTTACGATTTTTTCGTCGAAAAAAGGGTTTTTTACCAAAAATCCAGAAAACTGAAATTTTCCGAAAAAGTAGTTTTCTTTAAAAAAAAACTGAATACCAAAATAATGGTGACCAGCCCAAATCCGCTGAGAAAAAAAAATGGAGGTACCTTTTGGCCACAAAAAGTTTGCCCCCCCCAAACCGAGCGGCTAGATCCCCCCCTGTCTTAGTGTCTGTGGTCCCGACTCCCGATCCCGTTAAAACCTCGATATCGATCAAATGATCATATGATCTCAGCAGATTTGTAATCAAGCTTACTTACTGGATCCGTTTTTGGGATCCACACATATCAAGTAGGTATATACCTACATGTGCTCCGCCACCGGGACCGAAGGACGGGGGGGCGAGAGACCATAGGCGTAGGAGCCGGGGGGCAGGGGGTAACTCACCCCCCAGCTTCTGAGTCTCAATACCTGGTCCAAAATTACGGGGTATGCCCTACGACCGCCCCATGGGGGAGGTCGGATCCCACCCTCTCTCGGTTTTTCCTAAATAACTTCCGAAGCGCTAAGCGTTTCAGATAGCGACGTGAAACTTGATATGTACTTCGCGTACATCATCATCAATTTCCCGTCATTTTTGAAAAATTAGCAGTTGCGTCGAAACAAATTTGAGATTAACCGATTTTAGTGGCGTCACTATATGACATTTTTGGTCGAAAATAGCTAAATGTTTGAGAAATTTACAAAAGTTTTAAAGAAAATTGAAAACACAAAACGTTAAAACATGTACAATGACGAGTTCTTGAAAATGGCTATCTCGGATTTTTAAAACAAATTGTTTTTTATCCCCAAAATTAAAAAAATCAAACTTTTAGAAAACTGACTATAAAATTCAAGATTTTGACAACTTCCCCCCCCCCCCACCTCCACTTCAAATGAATTCCTTCGCCCCTGTGAGAAAGTGTCTTCAGAGTGTCTTTTGCCCCACCCACAACTTTAGCACATGACACCATAGGCATATCCAGGGGGCAAAAGGGGCAATTGCCCTCCCCCTGAAGGGCCGTGTGTCAGGCACGTAGCCAGGATTTTGCTCAGGGGGGGGGGCACGTCGGAAAAAATCACATTTTGCTCCTAGAATCTCATTCTATCTAGTGTGAAGTCACATTTTGCTCCTCAGGCATATGTTGCTGACCGGGGGGGGGGGGGTAGGGTCGGGTCTTTCAGAGAATCTCATTATATCTAGTGTGAATTTATTTCGCTCAGGAGGGGCCCTTAAGAGTGTTTAGAGCACACAGAGGCTCCTCAGAGGTTCTTCAGAGGTTTTTGGGGTCAGTCAGAGTACCCCCTAAGGCGGCCAGAGTGCCACCTCAGGCAGCCAGAGTGTCTTCTCAGGTGGCAAGAGGGCCCCCTCAGGCAGTCAGAGTCATAGGCGTACCAAGGAGGAGGGGCAAAAGGGCAATTGCCCCATGAAGGTCTGTGCATGCCCCTTGACCCATGTGCCCCCTTTGGAATTAGAGCCCGAAGGGCCCTATTTCCAATCTAAAGACCACGCAAAGCGTGGTCTTTAATTAATGAATTCAGAGCACTTCGTTTTTTTCCGAAGTTGTATAGGTCAGAGTGTCCCCTCAGGCGGCTCTGGAGTTGTATGGATGCAGAGCAACCAAGGCCTTTGGAGCATCAACTGGATCTCACACATTTGGCTAGTACGGCCAGAGACGCAGCCAGACCTTCGACAAGGGGGCACGGCATCCCAAAGGCGGCGCCCCTCTAGCAAAGCCCCCTGAAAAAAAATGAGCCGAAAATACAACATACACACCGATTTAGTCCACTATATTGCAGGGCCCCCAAAAAAGTACGGCCAAAAAAGCGGACGTCGCGCGATCATTTCTGCGTAGTGACAAATTTGGCTATCCCATGGCACGTACATACACCTAGTCGCCCCCGCTAGTGCCTTTCAGTGCACGAAATAGGACTGTGCCCACGTGCTTTTGACATACAACAATTCGCCTTATTTCGCGCGTCCATGGCCAAATAGCGGCGAGTATTTTTTGGAAGAGATCGTACTCTGGGGTCCCATGAAAAATAATGCTTTTTATTTTTTTATTCGAAAAAAACTGTTTGGAAAATATGCCCTCTTCAAGTGGGCCGAATCCGAAGTTTGTGTGTGTGAGTGATGAGAGGGTTAGCTTGTGCTCCTCTCCGAACGAAAATTCCCCCCCCCAGCCCCCCCTGAAGCGCGAATCCTGTACGCACTGAATGACACTGCCCTCAACCTTTTCTCATCCCCTCAAACGGTTACACACCTCAGCTCCCTCGAAATCTCAAATCCAGGAAATAGGGTAAGGACAGCTATAACATCCAACAAATCTGAACAAATGATAAATTTTCACGGCCGTGCGTCGGCGGCCGCATTTATTTGTGTTTATATGTTGTCTATTTTCATTATTGTAGCTTGGCAAAATAGTTTGTTTATCACTTTTCTACCCACTGGTGGATCCAAGGGGCATCAGGGCCCCTCCCCAAACCGTCTGAAATCGGCGCAAATTTATACACATTTTCTGATTTAGAAGGACATCTATAGGACATCTATAGAACGGACATCTATATAGAAGTTGCGTATACACAACTTCTACAAAGAAAAAACGTATTTTTAAAACGTCTAGTAATGCATAAGAGAGCGCGAATCTGATGATTTTGTTTTAATTTTATGATATTTTTTGGTGATGCCCCACCCCCAAACCGCCACAAACCACCGTTCTATAAAGCTAACCACCGTTAGTGTTTATACCACCCTCTTAGGTATAGGCAAAAATAATAATAGAGGTCATAGAGAAAAAAATGCATATCCATAGCATAAGTTTCACATGTTTCGCGCCGCTCCGCGGCGAAATTCCTTTCGGGGATCCAGGGCTTGGGCCTAAACAAATATTCCAAGTTGGTATAGCTGATTCCAAACTGGTATCGCTGATTCCCAAGTTGAAATGGCAGATTATTGTCAGACCCCTCAGTTTACTAACTCCAGCTCCTAAACGTTGGTATGGCCTATGCCATACCTGCCATACCTACTGCAATACTGCATTCTCCATCCTTGTAACGTGCCCTTTCATCCGTTTTGTTTGGCCCTTTAAACGCTATGGAAGGGGCCCTTTCAACGCTCAGGAAGGGGACCCTTTTGAGGCGCCACCCCCCCCCCCCTCCTCCCTGGAAGAAATCATGGCTATGTGCCTAGCTGTATGGACTGCGGTTAATTAACAGCCATGCTCCTGCAACTTAGCAGTAATACGCATGTATAGGTCGCTCCTACATTGTTAGAAGCGGAAAGTACGCAACAAGTCATCTCTCTAGGCAGTGGCGATTGGCGTCGACCCAAAATTTTCAGTAGGGGGGGGGCAGCCATGGGTTTGGGGGAGAGTTCCATTGGGCTAATGTTTCAATCCTGCGAGTCTGGGGAGGAGGGGGTCGGTCTCCGGTCGGAGCGATCCTCCCCGGTCGGAGCGATCCTCCCCGGTCGGAGCGATCCTCCCCGTTGGCAACACCCGTCTCTAGCCGCAGTGTCCTAGGATTGGGAATTTTGGGTGTAAAGCGACACCCTACTAGAAATAATATTCCACTCCTTTTGCTGAATTTGAAAGGGTATTTTCCACTCTTTTTCACCTTTAATATTATTTTTCACTCATTTATTTTAATATGTAAAAAGCCATAAAATTGATCAGGCTTTGTTTAATATAAAGATAGGTAAATTCTTGAAAAAGGCTCTTTTTGAGGTAGATTTTCCACTCTGTTTACTGATTTTTCAGTCGGAATTTTCCACTCTGCACCCTGACTCTAATGCAATCCTAAGACACTCTCTAGGTATGTACTATTGGTTCCAAAATAGGCGTCCCGCTGGGTTGGCCGGCACAGCAGTTAAAGGGAATCTACGGCCTTGGGAAAAGTATATGGAATGATAAAGATAAGTACCCAGATGAGTGGCACTCATCTCCATCATTCCAAATACTTTTCCCAAGACGGTATATTCCCTTTAACTGCTGTACCGGCCAACCCAGCGGGACGCTAATTTTGGAACCAATAGTACAGTGACTCAGCAAGTAGCGGGAGTATCCCGAGGCAAGTTGGCAGTGGCGCACGCAGGGGTAGATCAAAAGGGTCAGCTGTCCCCCGAAATTTATGAGGGGCTCGCATCAAAAGGACCCGTATTCTGGCCCATACCTGTCAGGGCCCTGGTCTTGATCAGGCCTGATCGAGGCAGGGGCCTGGTGGTGGCAAAGGCGTATAGTATATGGCCCGGCCAGGACGAGGGCTAGGTCATAACAGGGCCCGCTTCTTGCAAATTATTTGACACGGCCCCTTCCTGATAAGGCCCCATTCCTGATAGGGGCCCGATCGAGGCAGGGGTCCAGTGCTGACAGAAACGTGATATGGGGGCCTGGTCAGTATGAGGGCCCGGTCCTTGCATATTCTTGATGCGGGCCCCTTTCTGTATTGTATTGTATTGTATTGTATTGTATTGTATTGTATTGTATTGTATTGTATTGTATTGTATTGATTGTATTTATTGATGTATTGTTATTGTATTGCGTTTTGATTGAATTGTATTTAAGAGCGGTCCACTGCAGGAGTGCTTCCAGGTAACAGATACCGTGTTAATAACGTTGTGAAAGAAGTCGCAGTTGGATTTTACGTTTTTAACAACGTCTGCGACAAGTCGTGAATGTTTGTGCACGAAAAAAAATTTGTATAGACGGCTCGCTGTTATATACACCGTAATAACTCAAGCAGACGTTTGTTCATCGATTACGCACTGTTGTAACAACTTGTTGTAGTAACTTGAAGAAACAGTCGCAATGTGGGAAAATTATATAAATTGAGCATATTCACCATTTACTAAGATTAATGATTCAACCACGTAAGTCCACTGTCTCACTATGTGTCAAAAGCTAGAGCGTGTAGCAGCGTTGTGTTCAGAGCGTGTTGTTGTTCACAAGGCAACCGTGTTTGACAACGTTTACTGGAGTCTACAAAATTACATCTATCACAACGTTGTTAGTTGTGTTGGCAAACCTTGTCATAACGTAGCGACAACGGTCAAATTGTATTAGCTGGGTTATTAAGCTCCACTGAGCTCAAGTCAAACATGACAATCGCAGTCAAGTAAACAGAGACAATCGCGGAGGGGTAGAAGGCAAGCACACACACAAACACACCACACACACCACACACACACACACCTACACACACACACCACACACACAACAACAACACATCACACACACACACACACACACACACACACACACCAATACACGGAAACTTACACATATACATGTCATCGCAAGCATGCACATATTTTGCAGCAGACATGGCAAGCTGGTGCGACTCGGTGGTTCACATACATAGGTCACACCCAGCGACGGCTCAAGTGGATGCGAGGCTCAGCATTCGCTGTTTTAAAAGTGCGCGAAAAACGCTGCTGGCTGAGTGATGTCAGATCACTGGACAGTTTGTTGTGCAGTGTGGGCGCCCTTGAACAGAAGCGTCGCTTGCCAGCCTCACTTTTGGATCTAGGCACATGCAGCAAACCATCCTGTCTGGTGTTGCGCTGCCGCATATCCAGGGGCGCAACCGCCTATACGGACACTACGGAATGTCCGTCCCGTTTTTGACGGGCGCCGAAGGCGCCCCCTCCCGTTTNCGATGGCGCCCCCTGGTCGATGGCGCCCCCCAACGGCAATGTGTCCGTACCACTTTTTGGGACGTGGTTGCGCCCCTGCGCATGTCACTGTTGCAACGGAGTGTGACAGCCAAGGAGTCAGGCTCGCCACTCGCTATCACTTTATGGCCAGGCACAATGTACAGTGGTTCAGCCATCAGTGGGCAGGCAGCCAGCCCAGTCTCTCTCGCAGGTCCGAAACATGATCGAATTTTCTGCGAGCCAGAAATTACTCTCGCAGCAAAATTTAAAATTTTCTTAACTCTATGCATGTTCTTTTTAGTACCGTTACCATGGTAATACCGTTTCTGTGTATGCATACACAGAAAGACAGTACCGGACCTGTGAGAGTACTAAGGCAGTTACAAGTGTAGTGACAATGCTGTGAAGGCAGCATGTGGCGCGCGTTCGACCAAGACGATCAATAATGCCGTTGCCGCGTTGATGATGACACCCACATGAATGTCAGGATATATTTTTATCGAAAGTGACGCCTAGGTTTTTGACTCGTTGCAAGGTTTGAGGGGGCTGTCGTTCGGAAGGCGATTTCTAAGGTTTGGTAGTTTCTGCAGATATTTTGGCGGCTTCCAAGAGTGAGAGTTGGGTTTACTCGCGTTCACTTTGAAGTGCGTTCGCCGCGAAACCATCGTCTAAAGAGCCAGAGAAGTCTCCATCATAGTGATGAGCGGATGGAAGATTCGTCCTTTTTACCGGAGACAACCACCTGGGTGTCATCAGCGTATTGCACGACGCACGCGCCGGCAGCAAACAGTGAGAGGTCGTTGGCGAGAACTGTAAACAGGAGCGGTCCCAGAGCAGACCCCTGGAATACTCCCAACGTGTTAGGCAGTGGTGGGGAGATTTGCGCAGCTCCACTGTGGTCACGCAGTGACACGCTTTGGGTATGACCGACAAGGTACTCAGTACTCACTGAACCACCGAATGTCCACACCGTGCAGCTTGAGCTTACGCAGTAAAATATCGTGATCGATGCCGACCGAGACAGGGGTCCAGTGCTGCCAAATACGTGATGCAGAGCCCGGTCAAAACGAAGGCCCGGTCACAGCAGGGCCAGATCCTTGAAAATTATGCATACGGGCCCGTTCTAGTGGCACAGGCTCGTTCCGGTTTGGGGCCCAGTGCTGGCAAAGGCGTGTTTCAGGGGCCCGGTGAGGCGTAGAGCCAGGTTCGGTGGTCCCATATGCTCAGCCCTATATCTCGTTGAACTCATGGATCCACATCCCCTCCAGCTTCAAACCTGTGGCGTAGCATTTTGGTTTATATATATATACACACACACACACACATATATATATATATACATATATATATATATATGTATATATATATACATACCCATGACACAGACGTCACCCGACCTGCGCCTCACAACATTATCCCTCTGCCGTTCTGACCACATCCGATCACTGCCTGCCAGCAGATGAAGTGGACAGGGGTGTGGCGGCTGCAGTCTGGCGCACCCGCCAGCGGAAACCACCAAGCCACGACCTGCGGCTGGACGATGACGGTGGCGGCGGCGACGGCGGCAACGGGACGGCGGCGGCGGCGGCGGCGGCGGCGGCGGCGGCGGCGGCGGCGGCGGTGGCGGCGGTGGCGGCGGTGGTGGCGCGGTGGCACTGGTGGCATGACCGCAGTATCCACAGGGGCGGCGTATACGGCGCCGCGAGCCGCCCGGCAACCGAGTGGGCGGCGCCTGACTCAGCTTCGCCGAACGAGGAGCCCCGCAGGCGGCGCGTTGTTTGACTCGCATCCTGTCTGCGTGCCGCGCGGGCCCTCGGCCGCCGGCGGGGGTTCCATCGGTCGTGTCATCAATCAGTAGCCCCAGCCGGCACGCCGGGCCCCGCGCCGGGCCTCAACGTGGAGCCGAGATGAAATAGCGGCGATGGCGGCGGCGGGGGGAGAGAGATGCGTACGGTGACGTGGCCCACTTGGAATGCAGCGGCGCGGCAACGCAACACGCTTTGCACCGGCATTCTAATTACAGCTGGGCTCTGGCATCATGGTTGTGGTCGCTCCATTCAGAGGGCCGCATGTGTGGCGCGGGAAATGGAACCTACCAGGGTCGGAATGTATGTTCGACCCGTTCAAGGAAATTATGAAATGTGCGCTGCAATTAGTTTGTGCAGCGTATCGGATAAATATGCATTTCTGAGTCCTTATGCGATAAGAGGAAATCATACCTATGATTTGTAGCTTGAAAACGCGAGAAGCCTAGCAATTTACCATACTACAATGGCAACATTGTAGCTATGCTGCCAGGCTTCATGTTGGCTGTAACCACCTCATACTGTGATATTTGTATGCAAACTAGCGGCATTTAGTTTTTACCGAACGTTTGTGGCAAAGTATGGCAAATATATTAGCATAAGGCTTATGAGCAAAGAATTAATCGTTCAACTTCATCCTATTGTTTTGCATCGCTTCCGGCTTGTGTCACGATTGACTAGTAGATCTTATCAATAGCTGCCAGCTTTATCGGGCAATACTCGAGTCTCGAATATATATAATGCATCAAAGTGTATGGAATCTGTGGGCACTTACTTGACCCTGGGCGTACCTAGGATTCGCTTCAGGTGGGGTCAATTTTCGATCGGGGAGGCATAAGGTAACCCCACTAAAAAAGAAAACCTGTATTTGGCCCACTATATCTTAGAGGAGCGTATTTTCAACACTTTTTATTTCTTAAAAGGGGGCCCAAGTTATATCCACAAGAAAGTATTTGGCCATGCCGTCCAAATACGGCGAGTTTGTGTAAGAAGCACCGTGAGCACAGGCCTATTTCGTGCACTGATGCACTTGCCAAATGGGCCAGATCCAGTTCATGCTCAAAAGGCCTTGGTTGTTCTGCATCCATGAAACCCCAGATCGGCCTTCCAAGGGCCCCTGTCGACCCTCTTTTTACCCCGGTTGATCCTCGGGGGAGGGGGGCTAATTAACCCTTCAGGAGCCCCGGCCGACCCTCCAATTTGGAAGGTCGCTCGTGACCGTCAGCATTATTGTGCTACAAAAAACTGCAACCAAACTGAAGGAACTGTGATGTTTTATAAGTTTGTTTTTGCTGGCAAAAGTCAATTTCGCCGAATCAGCAAGGAAACTCCATTTAAGTAGGAATCACTGTCAGCGATGTTAAAGGGACACTGCCACCTTCCCAAAAGTTCTCAAATGTACGCTGCTTGTGGTGCTTAATATCAAGTAATTGCTGCTGAACACGATTATGACACTTGTTTCTCACAAACATTGCTCAATTTCATGAAAAAATGCGCTTTAAATATTTGGACTGATGAGTGATGACGTCATATGAAAGGAATTTTTGGGGGAAAAGAAAACCTTCACGCTGCCATAAGTATGACTAGTGTAATGGCTAATGTATGACCAAAGGTAAAACAAGTCGACTGTAATCAACATTTAGTAGAGAGAGAGAGAGACTACGACATCGGCTCAGGGTCCCCATTCAAATACATTGGGGACTGGGGATGTTACAGATGTCAAAACCAAACGCAAATTTCTCTGTAATTCGACCTCAGTGGTTGTTAGCTTAACTTATACCATACATAATTGCAATGCCAAGCACGCAAAATGGCTATCTCAACTCAAATCTATTGTTAAGGTGGCAGTGTCCCTTTAAAGGAAATAGTTCACCTTCAACATGGGTTTTTAACTGAGATCAGTTTTGTAGGCCGTGTAAAAAAAAATAAAGGGAGTGTGCCTAGTGTCTACTCCTTTGCAATGTCAAATATTATTTTTCTTACGGTAAGAAGCTATTGGGTTGATCATTGGTTTACGATAAAATTCACGTCCTGGAGCCCCTTTAGTTGAATTTTTACTTATATTCTGTTTTGCATTTGTTTTGACCAAAACTCAATAAACGATCGCCACTATAAACAGAGTAGCCTTTACGAAGATTTGCTACAATGGCCAGTACCCAAAGACAATAAACAATCCATGCGAAATATCTCTTATTCTAGTGGCGAAATCTTCTCTGGCGGAATAATTTGTTCCGCCGGAATGTCATGCGAATGGGAATATCTCAGCAACTATAGTGAATCTGGGGAAATGAGTACATAGCTAAATTCAGAAAAATATATTCTACAGACTTAGTGTCGACAGCTCCACATGACCAATGTGAGTAGGCACACTCCTATTAACCTGTTTAAGTTTTCTGTAACTGAAAAGGCCTCCAGCCGAATATATTTGACTTTTTTGTCGAAGGAATGTGGGCCATAAACCAAAAGAATGTCAAGGAATGTGGACCTTCGGGAGGCCATACAGTAATCTTACCGACTACTCTCGAATTTGATTGGCTGAGCGGTGAGCCATTCGATTCTTCGTTTGAAGTTGCAGAGTACGATATTAGTTTTGGTTAAACAAATTAATGGGTACGTCCTTTCTGTCTTTGAATCGGGCGATGTAGGTATGTCTATTTTTTGACAATATGAAAGAGTTGGTATTTCAAAATATAATCAAATCGTGTTTGACAAAAACAATCCAAGGTGAACTATTTCCTTTAAGCGGGGGCGAGGGTGATACCATCCCTTTGACGTGACCCCGCTGCCAATAGAATGTCAAATTAATTGAAGGACAAAACATTTCACGTCCTTTTGACATGCCAGCCAATGCAGAGTACAAGCGCACAAATAACTTAATTATATTAGATCGAATCACGAATGTCGATACTCGATTCATCAAGAACAGGAAGACAACGACCTAGTTCGTCGTGGTCAAACGCGACGCCAGGCAATGTCAGTGACCGATGCATTACAGCCATCTGGACAGCGGGCCGATCCGCTGTTGGGCGGGAAGAAGGGCAGAAGTGGAACATTATATGAAAAGACGCCGTCATTGTCCACCTGAATGAGTGTAGAGCCGGTAAAGACGACTCGTGTTATGATGTTCATCAAGACAGCCCAGGTTCAGCCCAGATTCAGTCCAGGTTCGAGTCACCTCCGATCGAGCTGAAATTAGTACAGAATAACCACAAGGGCTCCATAGTCCACAACTAGCAGCATTCAGTGTCACTCCCAGCGGTTTGACCTCCAGAGGTCAAGCAAGGTCACGAAGCAAAATTTTGCACAATACATTGTGGCCTACCCAGAAGAGCTACGGGGTGAATCCAACGCTAAAATACTCGCCCACACTCGGTATTAATTATCTCACATCGACCTCTCAAGGTCACTGTTTGACCTAAGGTTATTTGGGAGCGCAGCCGCCAGTACCTTTGCACAGCGCATTACTACTGTACAATTATTTTACCAATTAAAAGCATGTCTAACTGTGACCCAGATGATGCAGTAACTTTCTCAGAAAGCATCCACTCGATAGCTATCAAGGTTTGGCCTTGACAATGAAAAACGTGCAGACAACTGTCACTCCGAGAGGTACAGGTTCGAATTTGCATAGCACATTGTGACCTACCCAGAAAAGCTACGGGGATAATTCAACACTAAAATACTCGCCCACACTCGGTCTTACTTTTCGTTTATCGACTTGACCTCTCAAGGCCACCATTTGGCCTAAGGTCATGTGGGTACTCAGCCGCCGGTACCATTGCGTAGCGCATAACTAGTGTACAACATTAAAAAAGTGCTTACGTCAAACTGTGACCCAGATGATGCAGTAGCTTTCACAGAAGACGCCTACTTGATAGCTATCATAGACGCCTACTATGATAGCTATCATTCACTGAAAGACCATGACAGTGAAAACGTGCAGGAAACCGTCACTTCGAGACATGCAGCACGAAAGGTGTTTTAGCCCAGGTTCGATTTGCACAGCACATTGTGGCCTACCCAGAAAAGCTACGGCGATGAATCCAACGCTAAAATACTCGCCCACACTCGGTTTTACTTTTTTTACTTTTCGCACATCGACTTGACCTATCAAGGTCAACATTTGACCAAAGGTCATTTGAAGGTTCAACCGCCGGCACCATTGCACAGCGACAGCGTATAACCAGTGCACACAAATTATTTATAAAGTTAAAAAGCATGTCACACTGTGACCCAGAGAATGTAGTAGCTTTCTCAGAAAAAGCCTACTCGATAGCTATCACGGTTTGACCATGACAATGGAAAAAGTGTAGAAAACCGTCACTGCGAGAGGTGTAGCCACGAAAGGACTTGTAGCCCAGGTTCGAATTTGCACATCATATTGTGGCCTACCAAGAAGAGCTACGGGGATGACTCCAACGCTAAAATACTCGCTCACACTTGGTCCTACTTTTCGCACATCGAATTTACCTCTAAAGGTCACCATTTAATCAAAGGTCATTTTGGGGCTCAGCCGCTGGTACCGTTGCACAGCCCAAAACTGATCAACATTGTTTTTAAGCATGCGAAACTATACCCCGGTTAAAGGAATAGTTCACCTGTTACATTAGTTTTGAGTTGAGATAGCCAAGTTGGGCGCATGCTCGAAAATGACTTTGACGCTTTCACTTTTTCCAAGAAAACCTCTTAATTATTTAATATTCAGTCCTAAAAGTCGTACCGGGTATTACCGGTAACTCCAATCGCTGATTGGTGATTTGGCCTGAGTTGACGTATGGATTATGACGCACAGATGACGTAAGACTTGGGGAAAGTGTAATGCTGGACAAAACCATACTGTTTCAGTACCTCATTCTTTTTACTGCAAGAATGAACTTTGTCAGGTAATGCTATGCATAGTGATTTTGATGTTTAAATCTTCTATAATTTTTTTCTTAACAACGTTCTGTAGCGTATGCGTAGCGTTCAGCGCTGCCTGAACGTTCCAGGCTCGCGTACAAATTGTTGATCTGTTCCCACTCACCGATCCCACCTCGTATCTACCAGTACGCGCGTGCCGCTGTTTGATTGACCGCCCGCGGCGCAGCCGCCGGCATGACCTTGTGACACATAATCCAGACAGCCGCCCAGAGCACGGACGCGAGCGACGATGGCGACCACTACACTTCCTTCATATGTTAAATCTAATGTGACGAATCCTACTAAAGCAAGTTACTGTGATGGGTTTCAAAGCGATTTATTTCCGGCATCTTCAACAATACCTGGGCAAGTACCACCGTGAGATGACACGATCCTTGACAAATCAATGACGTTGCGTGCTCCAGCCAGCTGATATTCGCATTACTTTGAGAAAAATATGAATTATCACCAAATAATTGCAATTTTTCATTTGCTTTTCCGCGTAAATAATACGGTTCTAGGGACCTTACTAGTAAATTTATAATTAATTTCTTGCTTCTCTTCATCATTTCTGGAACTTTCTTCTCGTTTTTCAGGTAACTTTCCCTTTAATGTACTAACTATTGCAGAAAACACCTACTCGACAGCTATCACGGTTTGGCCTTGCCAATGAAAAAAGCGCATAATGCCGTCACTCCGAGAGGTGTTGGTAGCCCAGGTTCGATTTTGCAGAGCACAATTTGGCCTACCCAGGAGAGCTACGAGGATGAATCCAACGTTTAAACACTCGCCTACACTCGGTTGTACTTTTCGCATATCGGACTGTCCCACCTTAACATAATATTTGAGTTGAGATAGCCATTTTGCGTGCTTGGCATTGAAATTATGTATGGTATAAGTTAAAACAACCTCACAGCGAAGTCACAAAGAATTACGTTCCCCATTGATTTCGCAATCTGTAACATCGCCAGCCCCCAATGATGATGGGGGCCCGTTAGCCGATGTCGTAGTCTCTCTTTGCTAAATGTGGATTACCGACTTGTTTGACCTTTTGCCATACAGTACATACACGAGTCCTACTTAATAAAGCGGTGAAGTTTTTTTTTGGCCCCAAAAATTTCCTTCATATTACGTCATCAGCCCAAATATTAAAAACTGTTTTTTTTTTTTTTTTTTAATTGGAATATGAGCAATGTTCGTTGAAAAAACAAATTCATAATCGTGTCAGCAGCATTCACTTCATATTTTGCAGCCATAACGACGTAAATTTGACCACATTTGGTTTAAAGTGGGGACAGGCCCTTTAAGCCTAAGGTCATCAGTTTGACTTAGGTCATATAGGGCTCAGGCCGCCGGTCACCCATTGCACATTCATCGTGCATGCGTGTGTCGCTTGTCGTACACGACTGTACGTGTTTTCTATTATAGGTTAATTAAATTGTAGTATAAGAAATTACGATATGAAACCTATCCCACAGAACTGCGTTTTACTGAAAGCGGCGGTGGTGTGTATAGCTCTGCTGCACGCCCGCAGTGAGACGCACGTTCCCGCCACGTCCCGCATTGAGAGCAGCACGGCCCGCACGTCCCGCATTGAGACAGCACGTCCCGCACGTCCCGCATTGAGACAGCACGTCCCGCACGTCCCGCGTTGAGACAGCACGTCCCGCACGTCCCGCATTGAAAAGGTGCGACCGCAGACAGAGCAGACCACAGGACCGCCTCTGGCCGAGATCCGAGGCACCGTTCACTCTGGAACCCCACCCACTAACTGGCAACCGGGTCTATATTGAGCACAGGGAGGAAGTGAATCAGCTTGTCTGAATGCATAATGTACTCATCAGGGGATCATAGCTGATGTCATGCAAATCAATGCAGTGTTTCTGAAGAGAACACTGCTCAGACCCAGCCTACTATTGTTTAGCCGGGCGTGTTTAACTATTGGATTGCTTCATACTATTACTTTTTTGTTGGTTGCTTGTTTAAGGCACTCCCTGTCGTTAAGCCATCGGAGGCTTTTAAAGGGACACTGCCTCTTTCGGATGATATCACAAGAACCGGCTTAAACAAGGTGTAAGGATTACTTATGATTTGTAATCGTCATCAAAGGTCTTTATATATATATATAATTATTATATATATATTATATTATTATATATATATCATAAGTATATAATAATATATATTATAGTTTATGTCTCTCTTACGATATATATATTAGAGTACATATAGATATATAGTATATATATCTTGGAGCAGATGTTTAATATACATGTCATTAAATACAATCGCAGGCTTTATTTATCTCGTATGAGGCTTTCGATGTGTATGAGGGTCGATTGCATACGCCTGTTCAAGTACTAAGAGGCTATATACTTAGTCATAAGCGTCTATTCAAAGGTACTCACATAAGTAGATGGTGGTAGAAAACGATTAGTGTGGCATAGCGTGTGACCAGCTCGTCTCGATTCTTGTATCGATCTTCGAGGACATTACAGAAACCACCGAACATAATTTCAGATCACCCATAATCGACCATTAAGTTACAGCATCCATGATTAACACATAAAAAGCACTTGAGATAGTCGTGTATGCAGTGCAGTGACTAATCGCCACAAATGTCACAGTTCATAATCTATCGTAGTGTTTCTCACAATCACTGCTAAATAAATCCCATGCTCTGCTATAAGATGAAGCAGTCATGCCGACTCGTGGGCACATTCCTGGGCCAAGGGGTCCCCTCCATAATATATATCATGGGTTCCTCGCATTTACCTGGTGTTTATAATCGGGTCCCTATCCCTGATGTAAAGCAGCCTCAAGGTTTATCGAAGCCGTCTTGTCATATATAATCCATATATATCCATTCTGTTCTGTAAGATAGCTTGTATGGTGGGTTATAGTGTGTTTGGGCCCACCCATTTGCAAGGCATAGTAATGCGTCTACTCAGCAGGATGTTGGTGGTGTGCGCGAGAGGGCTAGATGTAATACAATCAGTGCGGATGGGCGCATCGTCTCAGAGGTCTATGGTATTGATAAATTACATTGATTGCTTTTATGGTGATCTGTCGCGATGATAGGTTGTTTTTCATCACTAAGTGAGCAGGTGTGTGGTTCATGAGAAAAATGACTAGTTGCCAGTGCTTCACTAGGTCAGGTGGTTTGCCCTCAATTTTCATATGCTTATTTTTCTGGAACTTCTCGCATTAAGCAGCGCAGTTAGCCGATATAGTCTCCGTACTGTAGGCTGTGACAGTTGTTTTTTAAAAGAAGAGTTAAATGTCGCACCCCGAGTTGTCGCGCGGTCATGGGCTGGTGTATGCGTGGATGGCATCTGATGTGTCTGTCTTATAGTAAAGCACAGGATAGTGTTAGTTAGTAAGAATCTGCTTGACTCTTTCAGCTCATTTGGTGGAAGCCCGTGCCCATTGTTGAACTAGTAGTAGCCCTATTAACCATAAGCTTTGATGACGTACCTGTATCTGTCGGGGCACGTGACTTGGCTGTCTCGATGCTAACTGGCATCTCTCTCCCCAATGAAATGTGTGACCCCATCTGAGTGGAATGTTCATTTATTTAGCAGAGCCATGGGATTATTTAGCACGTGATGTGAAGGAGAAATACGGTTAATGAGGAGAGTACATTATGTGTGCGGACTGGTAACTGACTCGACTTACGGATTATCAGTGCTTTTTAGTGTGTGTAATCATGGATGGTGTAATATCTATATTTCCGATGGGGATCTGAATTATGTAGTCGAGTGTTTGTAATGTCCTGGAAGAAGGTCCAATAAGAATGACGAAACTGAGTTGAAGTATGGAGACAACTGTTTGGTAGTCATTCCTAATCATATGCTGAGTTTTGGTATTCTTATCTCTCTCCGACACATCGGAACAACAGACGCCTCATCAAAAACATCGATAAGTCTCAAGAAAATAATCAACATAAAGCGTCCTATATTAATGAACAATGGTAGTGATAGTAGATGTATGGTAATATAGATATTTTTATATATGGAATACATATTATATATATATAATATATAATATATGAAAAGAGTATTAAATATATATAGTGGATATATATATATATGGATGATTAGAGGAGATACAACACTGTGAATAGGTTAGGGATGTCGAAAAATATTTCGAAGGAAATAGAATCTTGAATATAGTGGATATATTTTAATGGTATCTTAAAGGACATCAACGGTTGACTTCAAAAGGCAATGCCTAAAACGCCGATTGCTGGTTCATTTTTGAAGTGTGTGAAGGGTGGAAAAGGTTCCAAGCTTCCTACTCTGCTGGAATTAGCACAGGGGAAGTGTCAGATGATGTGGAGCGTGCTGATCCCTTAATCGCTACGTTTGCGGAAAGTTTGCTGAGCCTACTGTGGGAATTACCGCCAGCACCAGATTTTCGAATTTGCCAGAGCTGGTAGATTTTACAGTATTCTCTTCTTGCTCCCAGTTCAATTGCTGGCAGTCTGAATGTGGCATAAAGGCTTCGGACCCAGTAAATCAGTTCTCGAGTTATAAGAATGTGCCAATCAATTAATTGTCCCGCTTACTATTATCTGCAAATTGTCGGTTAAACAAGGCACTTTCCCATCCGCAGATGGAAGGAAGCAAGCATTGTCCCTGTTTTTAAAAAAGGTAGTAGAAAGCTTCCTATTAATTACAGAGCTGTATCACTGATTCCATTTTTCGGAAAAATACTTGAAAGAGTGGTACGTGACGGGCTGTTCGCCTACGTAAAACCTGCCTTATCCGAGCACCAACACGGGTTTCTACCAGGACGGTCCTGTGAGACTAGACCTAGCTGCTCCGTTAGCACTGCATGGAAATCCATAGTTATGGAAGCAAACTGATAGTGTCATTTGTACACAGACCTTTCAGCTGGCCTTCCAAAGTGTTGAACCATCAACCTCTTTTGATCATAACTAAATAAGTCATACTGGTGCTTAAGCGGAAAGGCTCGCCATACATTGTGCTTCTCTTTTATCGAATCGAAAGCAGAGGTCGGGTAGTGAACGCAAATGCCTCTTCATCGGCAGAGTGTTATTTCCGGCAGCTCCAGAGCTGGTATCATTTCGCCTGTGCTTTTTCTTCTTTTTGTTACACGCCTCTCCGTCCTGCAGATTTAGACCCCTATTGCTACATGTTTGCAGACGAACATAAGATTAGGCTCAGAAATATCAGTAGCTTGCGATAAACCTATATTACAAAAGATTTCTTACAAAAGCGTCCACAATTGGGCAAAAACTGGAAGCTTAAGTTAAATCCAGGAAAATGCAAGTCATTTAGTGTAACACTAAAACGCTATCCAGTTGTCCATCATTATGCGATTGGAGATACTTGTTTAGAAGCCGTTGAGACCATCAGAGATCTGGGTGTTATATTGGACAGACGGCTAACTTTTGCTTCCACAGTTAGCACCAATTTGTCAAAGGCAAATCAGTATGAAGTTATTATGCGATCAATGCAGAGTGGCTGACCAGGTAGGGGAACTTTCGATTGGAAACTCAATCTCCACAGCCTACTATGCAAACTTCGGCGATCGTAGAATACTGTTAGTGTCATCTGGTAGGAGCAGGCAAGGAACACATTGAAGGATAGAGATAGAGAGAGACAGCATCGTTTTCTTCACGAAAGCTGTATTGATTACGTTCATTGTAAACGGCACCACTTTCAATTGACTATCCTGATCTGCTTCGTGCTGTTGAGTGACATGTTTAGAAAGTAGACGTCAACAATATGATAATCAGGTTGTGTGCAAAGGTGCAAGGGTCACATTGATTCCTCCGCCACTGTTAAAATGTTCCTCTTTATGCTGCGCCCAAAACAACGAGAAGACAGAGCGGACGCGTGGTGTCATGGCATGGTACCTTTCGCAAGAGTAGAGACTGTAAAAAGGATCTTTGTAAGACACCACATCATGTCAATGAGCTCAGGTTTAAATGTAAAGATGTGGATATGTTTAGTGACTCGCTTGGGAATTTCCGTGCAAAAGTATATAGCGTATTAAAGGCAGCTAAGGATGTGCTGGATGTCATTGGTTGATTGATTGTTGGTAGGGTGTTGATGCTGATATTTGTTGAATTGGACTGTTAACTGGGCTTTGTGCCTGTCGACCCATTGCACCAAATAAATAAAAATATATATATATAACTTGTATATATAAATAATATATATAATATATATATATATATATATATATATATATATATATATTTAATGCAACCAGCGTAAAAAAGATGATATAAGAATATAAAAACTTTTTACGATTTATACTCACCACTACGCATGTCGCATATGAAAGCGTCTGTTCACTGCAACTGACCAACCGTCGGCTGACGCTATTGCAATTGGATGGGGCGGCGATCCACTTATACATTGTGAGTCCTGTTAACTGCATGAAACGAATCTGCCGCACTTGAATAATTGACATGGAAACGTGTTCCTACTGACTCTTAGCAACTTGGTATCACCAGAATTGGAGGACCAATCATTAGCAAAATATTTCGGTCGGATAAAAAACTTAATCAATAGTGGGAGCTCAAAATCACTTTGAAAAGATCAAAAGGTCAAAAAAGGTCCCTTCGGAATTAATCTTATGCCTTCGGAATAAATATTTTTTATGCCAATTATTGGGCTTAAATCAGGCATAATAAGACATGAAATGATTTTTGACACTACAAGTTTCGACAGAATGCTTAACCCTCACCCGGGTAGGGGGTGGATGCCACTCCCTCGGTTTTTCCCAAATTACTCACGTAGTTTATAACCGATCGCAATGAAACTTCCAGTACCGTACTTTTGAACAATTTGACACATAATCTGAAAAATTTCGAACTTCCCACTTTCATGACCTGTGACCTTTGACCTGCTTCTCAAGGTCATGTCAGGCGAAACTGACGTCCCGTAGTATCGATCCTTGTTACATGTGCAGTTTCCGAGTGTTTGACGTTCAGGAGCAAATGCAAAGGTGTTTCCCAGGTGAACAGGTGTGGTCTTCTGCTGAGATTGTGACCTTGGAAGAACCTTTTCTGAGGTCAAACCGAGGTCAACTAGACCTCGAATGACTTTCCGATTACTGGGATTGTTGCTTCTACGCTTTTAAGACAGTTTTTGACGCTAATTTCAAATCTTGAAGCATTTTGACATTATTATATGTTTCACTGGGGTCATGCATTTTCAAAGGTTAACCCAAGGCCCTAGAGCCCCGAAGGGTCTAATAGCCCGATGAGTCCATAGCCGATCGAGTGGTTAACCAAGGTTACTGACCTCAGATGACCTGACATTACCTTTTTGGAATTTGGCAGTTTTTAGGTCATTTTGTGACGCTGATCTCAAATTTGGCACGAATTAAGCATACGGAGATGTTTCTTTACCATTTCGGTTCGAAAAGTATTCAATTTTCACATATTTACGACTTGTGACATTTTGGTCTTTGACATGACCTCAGAGGTCACCTATTGACCCAGGACATTTAAATCATATGTCCATGGCTTCCTCTCGTCACAAGCAACACGCTCGTTTTTTAATCGAAGCTCTAGCTCAATTAGGGGAGAAACGCCAAGGGGGGTCGTACCATCCCCCTACTCGGACACACAGTGTATACCCGTGAGAGGGTTAAGCAAAAAATATCACCACTTACAATTGTTGCACAACGCTGCAATTCATTGATTTTGGTACGTAACCGAAGTATTTTTTTGGAACTATGCGAAAAAATAGTGGTGAGCAGACACATCAAGGTCAATAGCTGGAAGAAAACTGAACTTTGAACGATGATATTTGCGGCTGGGAGCAAACAAAACGGACTTTATAGTGCTAATCAGGTCTGATTGCTGTTTAAAATATCGAATTTTACATTATAATAGACAGTTTCTCTTTATACGAAAATAATAACGTTTGGATTTGTTTGCATTATGTTATGCAGTATGCATGATAGCGAATTTGATAAGCCAAAATTTTAAAGTGAAATTACAACTTTTTTATTTTTAAATATTACATTTTCGGAAGAAAAAAATCAGGCTGATACATATACTTCTTTTGAAATTTGACTCTTCCATTCACTCCTAACGTTGAAGATGGTTCGAGATAGGGAAAAGGTTGTCATCCCGTCGCTCTGTAGTCCACCTTAACGCCGTCTGTTGAAAGCAGCTGACCGGTCACTTTATTTTTACTGATTTGTATTCTTCTTCTTCCTCTCTGCCCTTACTTTTGATTAAATGTTCAGCAGCCAGAACAATAGAAGTTACTGGACGGTGGGTCAAAAGCCAGTTGCAAGACATCGGATCACGCCACTAGCAATACATACATACCATCAAACGTCATTTTGTCGGCATCGCCAAAAATGACGCAAACCTCGTCGAAGTGGCTAATCGGAAGACGACTACATGCAATTTGACGCCACACTAAGATGCATGTGCCTATAGTCATGCGTGTTCACAGACACATGTCTTCTGCGAACTGTTTACAACCCATCTATATCCTGTTCTAAAGGACCTCAGCTTATATGACATATTATGATACCACTGGTGTACAATCTTTTAAGCGTTCATCCCTGGTGAATCACACATAATGTATTCAGCTTTTCCTGGAGTGACAGCGCCACAAGACCGCAGCCTCTCCTGGAACACCACACAACTCTATCGTAATCTACGCCGGTGTTGTCAATTACGTCATCGTCAGCGTGACGTCACGAGACAATTTAGAAATCTAGCACGCCAAAACGCACACACCCATTGCGACGCATGCATCAAGATAGCACATATATAGCACAAACAGCACACCACGCAACGACAAACAGCACGCACTGCACAAACCACGAAGGCGCGCCTTCAACAGCCGAGCAGTCTCACAACAAGAACACTTCGTCCGGCCCACACAGCCTGAAAGTGTCGAGCCGAGTCCGATGCGAACAGTGTCCCAATCCAATCAACAATACCATCGCGTATACGCCAAAAGAATCTTCGATGACGGGAATTCCCCAATGGCACTTCAGTCCCTGTCGGAGCAGCCGATGTCGACTCCTCCAAGCGCCGAGACAGGGTACCGACTCACGACTGAGAGCGCCGCCGTGTTCGCACTGCGCCGTAAACTCGATTGCAAAGGATCTGCCGTCCCGTCCGAGAACGAAGACGAATCACCGGCTATTCGCTCCGAACGGCGCCTGTGCGTACCCTACGCATCTGATGGGGCTGCCTCCGTTCGGGGCCCTCCGCCGGGCGTACCTCCCAGGAGACTCCCGTCCCTTCTCTCCCGTACCGCTCCAACGCTCTGGCTCCGTACGGCGTCCAGCTCTAGCTCCGTACTGGCTTCCCGCTCGGCTCCGTAGGCTCCAGCTCTGGCTCCAGCTCTGGATACCCGTACTGGCTACCATGCTCTGCGCTCCGTTACTGGCGTCCAGGCTCTGGCTCCAGCTCATGGCTGGCCCGTATGCTCCAGCTCTGGCTCCAGCTCTGGCTAGCCAGCTCTGTTGTCGTACATGGCTCCAGCTCGTAGTCCGTAATGGCTCCAGCTCTGGACTCCAGAACTGGGGGCATTGCCAGCTCTGGGCTCCGTAACATGGGCCAGCTCGGCTCCCAGCTCCTGGCCTCCGTACTGGCTCCACTCTGGCTCAAGCTCTGGCTCCCCGTAGCTTTCACCGGTTCCGAGCTCTACTGGCTCCTACTGGCTCAGATCTGGCTCCGTAACCCGGCTGCTCAGCTCTGGCTCTACTTGGCTCCAGCTCTGGCTTCCGTCACTGGCGTCCAGCTCTGGCATACCAGTGCTGGCTCCGGACTGGCTCCACTCCTGGCGTCCGTACGGGGTCCAGCTTCTGGCCCCGAAATGTCACGGTTGCGGTCTGGCTTCCACCAGCTGCTGGGGCCAAATCCCGTTCCGGCTTCGGTGTGGTCTCGTTACACCCTCAACTTGCCCGACTCTCAGAGCTCTACATGCCCCTACCAGGGATAATGGGACGACATAATAATGGTCCCCCCAGGCTCCGCCTGCTGAGGCACGAGGTCACCGGCCATGGGGTCCCCGTTCAGTTAAGGTTCAGCTCCTCTCAGACACCGCTGTCCGCAGAGGCTCTGGTCGGCTACGTCCTGACTCTGGGGAGACTCAATCCGACTCCGGGGAGGCTTAGCCCGACTCCGGGGGAGACTCAGCCCGGCTCTGGGGGAGACTCAGTCCGACTCTGGGGAGACTCAGTCCGACTCCGGGGAGACTCAGTCCGACTCCGGGGGAGACTCAGTCCGACTCCGGGGGGACTCAGTCCGACTCCGGGGGAGACTCAGTCCGGCTCTGGGGGAGACTCAGTCCGACTCCGGGGAGACTCAGTCCGACTCCGGGGAGACTCAGTCCGACTCCGGGGGAGACTCAGTCTGACTCCGGAGGAGACTCAGCCCAGCTCCGGGGAGACTCAGCCCAGCTCCGTTGCCGCTGTGGGCCGCCGTGTGGTCGGTGGCGCCGGCAGAGGTCGTGGCAGCGGCAGTGCCGCCGCTGGAGCCGAGGGTGCCCGGACATAGGGGACGGGAGGGCCGGGCGGCTCGTGGCGGTGGGACGGCGGTCCGGCCCGGTCCGGCCAGTACCGGTCGGTGACCCCCTGTCTCGCTGTCTCTCTCAGACACCCGCCTGGTCACTGGTCAGGTCACGGCGACGGAACTCAGGCTGGCACGGGCTCACATCACGGCGTCCCGGCTACTGGTCACGGAAACGGGTTATAGTCTGGATTTGTCGAGGTAGCTGAATGTGGGGGAATTGATGGAGGTAGGAGAATGTGGAGCCAGTTGACATTTAAGCGTGCCGGAGACGTAGTTCTTTGTATTGTATACGCTGTAATGTTTCTCACTAACAACACAAAGGCTTACAGAGCTCATCCTAGAAGAAATGAATGCAAGGCGACTTTTGTTGACGTAAGACAAAGCAAGGGCTCCGATAACATGTTAACTGGGAGGGGTTGGTGGTTGGGGGGCAAATACCTCATCAGTGACCGCTAGCTTCCCCCAGTAGCCAAATTATTGTGTCCACCAGTGAGAGCAAAAAACATAGATAGCATAACAATGTACGGTTTATAAAATAGATAAAGCCGTCAGGGAAGCATGCTTTCAACTTAAAATCAGTAAAAACGCCGTTTGCAGCTACCTAGTGTAGCTTCAATAAGATCTTGAGGACAGATACCCGCCTCTTATTGCGTCGGTTCGAAATTTGCGTGGAGCTTCGTGAATGGGTATATTCACATGTACCTATCATTTATATTTATTTTATAATTATACTATTTATATCTACTTTATACTATGCTTTAGTAATTATCAGAAATGGGCGCAAATTGACCAAAGGTGTCGGCGAGCCCTTAAACCCCAATGAACAAACAACTAATTATCAGGAGAATACAAACTGTATCAGTACAATTAAGCTTAACCATATGCCTTAGCTGCCTTTTTAACTGCCCCTCTCCTCAGTGAGAATTCCTCAGCCGAAGCCCTGAGACACAGCGTACGAAGGCAAATAGCAAAGTTAATCTTGGGTTGGTGTAGGCCTACTATAGTCGCAGCGGAAATAAGGCATTCAAATGCATTGCTGCATTGCTGCACCCTTTTGAATGAGCCATTCAGCCGCGGAATGCAATGACTGAGGTCATGGTCTCATATCTCTTGATATTAAGCTGACAGCATGGCGTATAACTCGCAGTGCAGTGGCTAGGTCGGGTTGGCAGTTCAGGAAGCTTGTATATAACGCCTCCATATAAGCGCGAACGAGGGTGTCATTCAAGGTCACGCAAAGCAGGAAGTTCACGTCGATACAGCTGTCAGTCAGAAGTGGCTTAAGTCATTTTTAACACTTTCAATAATTTCTTTAACACTTTCAATAATGCTTCTATAAATATTGTGGTGGAATTAGATGGATTCGGTGGTGTCTCGACGGCTTTTTACAATATGTACCCAGTGATCGTTGTGATCGCCGAACGCTTCACGGTGTATGGCGTTAGTATTTGTATCACCATTTCGCACTTCGGCTGTAGCCTGTACAGAGGCTACGGATCCCTCAGCAGTGTAGCTACACTCAAAACCTGTTTTTTGAGAACCTTACACATAATGGTATCCTTCGAGATACCTCCATAGTCTCAGGCGATCACTTTGCGCACTTTCCGCGGATTGGAAACCATTTAGTCTTGCGTCGAGACCAAAAAAGCATGAGCTAGATGGTCTCGGAGACAATAA
>VOPJ01000197.1:10233-23172 GCA_014673585.1 Semibalanus balanoides
GGGGGGTGTTCAAACACCCCCCAGTCGGGCGAAGGAAATGCAGAGGCCCAGTGGGGCGCGGGTTAAATGGAGTATGTCTTCTGTTTAAGAATGTCATAAATATTTTTCTTGCTGCTAAAAGCTATTGGTTTGAGTGTTGGATACGAAAAAATAACAACTTGAGTCCCTTTTCGTTAAAGGGACTGTCCCACCCTCTCAAAAGTTCTCAAATGTACGCCGCATGTGGTGTTAAATATTAAGTAAATGCTGCCGAACACGATTATGACATTTTTTCTCACAAACAGTGCTCAATTTCATTAAAAGTTAAGTTTTAATATTAGGGCTAATGACGTCATATGAAGGAATTTCGGGAATAGAGAAAACCTTCACGCTGCCATATGTACGGCTAATGTATGACCAAATATAAAACAAGTCGACTATCATCAACATTGAGTAAAGAGTGACGACGTCATCGGCTCAGGGTCCCCGTTCAAATACACTGTGGACTGGGGATGTTACAGATGTCAAAACCAAACTTAAATTTATTTGTGATTCGACCTCGGTGGTTGTTTTAATTTCTACTATACATAATTTAAATGCCTAACACGGAAAATGGCTATCTCAACTCAAATCTAATGTTAAGGTGGGACAGTCCCTTTAACGTTTACTTACATCCCAGGTAACAGATACCGTTGTAACAACGTTGGGAAAAATCAAGTTATAAAAATCAAGTTAACGGTGCACCTAAGACATACGAACAATGTTACCAAACTGTTGAAAAACGAAATGTTTGTCTCAAAGCTCTGTTCGGCAGCTACTAACAGCGCTCACGAGCTGTTTTGTCGAAATGCTGTTGGCAGGCGATAATGATGTGCTAGCAAAGTTATATCGATATTTCGATAAAAGCAATGTTTCTTGTAGTGGCAAGACATTTGGGGTCTACATGATGCATTTTTATACCAGCCAGTTCCCGGGGTCTTTGGAATATATCAGCAGCTAGCATGAATATGGAAAAATAAAGTTTTTTGCTGTGATTCAGAAATTATTTCAATAACCCTGTGTCCAATAACGCCAATTAAACGATGTGAGTAGACACAATCCATTATATATAGTTAAAATAGACAGTTTAAAAACATAAAATTCGGGCATTTTTCAAATTGCTTGAACGGCCAGGCATTCTGCAGATTGCCTAGTTCTTCACATTACCCGTAACATATATCCTATATATTTATATATATATATATATATATATACTCTGTACTCGGCTTGACGTAAATTAAATAAAAACTCGGCTTGCTCGGACAGTTTCGTGACTATGTATTGCCACTTCGTCGGCGAATTGCACACACACAAACAAGACCACAGTTTCGAAACATTAGCATCAAACATCATGTCATAGTTCCACATACAACCTCCGTGCGGTGGCGTACAAAAACCACTCTCAACCTAAAGCACACGTTAAGCTCGCAAATTCACACAATTTATTATACCATTTTCCAACCTAAACTACTTTCCTATCTAAACAGTTTTCTTATTAAGTCCCCTGCCCACTTCGGTTTGTGTCAAATAAGCCTATCCATCTTTGTTCCGCACTCTCCCTATAATGTTACCCAACCCTTCCACACCTTTTTCAGTCCAGATATTTCGCTTTCGACAGCTTGGTGTCCCTCCCCATAGTAAAGTGGGCTGCTACCTCCATTTCATTCTTTCCGCCACCGTATACGATGACATATGATTTTGAACTCTTTTGGTAGAGCGCCCCTCCCGTTTCTCCCACATAACAGACATACTACAGGTGGTGATACCTCCAAAAAATGCGTATATTACGGTTCCTTGACCTACATCCTATTGTTCTAGTCGTATGTACAGGTTTCCGCTCCCTCCCGGTCCCTTACTCTCTCCCCTGTTTGTAAATAACTTTGCACACCGCACAATTTTTTCCACACTCACCCTGACTCTTTTGATCTATCTTATCCAGCTGTTTGGTCTTTTGTGCACCAAAATATATCTAAGGTCGCTACGCCCCTCCTGTACGCTACGAACTTGTCATTCTTAAGAATTTGCTTAAGTTTATTGACCCGTAACCAGATTGGGAAAAAGAATGGATAGGCTTATTTGACACAAACGAGAAGTGCAGGGGGACTTAATAAGAAAACTGCTTAGTAGGAAAGTAGTTAGGTGGAAAATGGTATAATAAATTGTGTGAATTTGCGAGCTTAACGTGTGCTTTAGTTGAGAGTGGTTTTGACGCCGACGCACGGAGGTTGTATGTGGAACTATGACAATGATGTTTTATGCTAATTATTCGACTGTGGTCTTGTTTTTGTGCGTGCAATTCGCCGACGAAGTGGCAATACATATGTAAACGAAAATCTGTCCGAACAAGCGAGTTTTTATTTTAAATATATATATATATATTATATATATATATTTTAAATGTGGGCGAGGATGGATGAACATTGTTAGAATTGATATTAATGGATGGAAAAATGATCGTAACCATGTCAAATATTTATATTTTAACATAAAAATAGTCCAGAAATATAAGCAAACAAGCTTTCGGCATTACGCCATTTATCAAGTTTGACAAAAACAATAATTTTCAAAATACACGCACACTCGCATCCTCTTCAACCCGTCCCTCAGCGAATAAGATCTTCTTTACTATTTGTACATTCCGCCATACAGCAACAGTCATCATCGCAAAGTCCTCTTACAAGCATTCAACAAAATACAATATTATCACCTCCTCAGCAGATTCATTAAGTGATAATCCCAGAGATATTAAAAGATATAGAAATAGTTACCTACACTACACAAATAATTACGATCATTTTTCCATCCAATAATATAAATATATATATATATATATATTATATATATTTTATATATATATATAATTTCATTAAAATCTTGTACTGAACTATAATATTCAAAAGACTGGCACGAAAATAGATAAGCGAGTGGACTTAACTTCTACGGTAAATCGGCTGTCAAGTCTGGCCTTATGCTGAGCCGTTAGAGGGTGGAGGCCGTTCATCTCAACCGCAGAAGCCCATCAGTGAGAGTCAGCATTTTTACCGCTTACGTACCAGTGAGCATGATGGCTTGTATGGCTGACAGTGAGCATGATGGGTGGAAGGAATGACATGGTTCGTCTGGCCGGCAAAGCACGAGACAAAAGACAACTGTTTCATGTTGTGAGGCATTGTCCATACTGGTCGACTTGCTTGCTTTGCATAGGTATGAGTTGGGGGTTTCTAATAAATCATTTCGGAACAGAATTGTGGTGCCCGTGCATCTCGAAACATCTTTGCATAATCTGATATTTGCACGCCCTGCCTCGGATACCAGCAATTTGACGATACCCTCTTTACTGTCATCTTTTGCACCGAGGGCTTGTCAAATGGAAACTTGTGCGACCAGTGCGGCTCAGTGAAGGTGGCTGCTTGCTTCTCTAGGCCAATGTTGCGGGGTCTGACGTCAGTGACACTAAGGACGACCACTCTCTAAACCGGCATGCAAGAGAGGTGTGTCCGCGCGCCGGTGATGGTCCGGCTGCTGCCTCGGACCTCTCTCCGGTCTGCCCACTAGCTGCGACTCAGCTGATATTCAGGAGGCACAGCACTAGGAACTCTTATCAGGACTGCAGCGGTGGACAGAACTTTGCTAACTGTTCCTGACTGCTTTCCCGTATGTACCGAATAGCTCGATTGCCATACTCGTGTCCCCACCACACTGCGGCCAGCCGCGTGACAGGGGCTCGTCGTCGTGATGGGAGGAAAGGTCGTGGACTACTTGAATGCTGTATGCGCCATGCCACAGTGCGTCTCCGGGGCCAGCCGCGTGACAGGGGCTCGTCGTCGTGATGGGAGCAGAGGTCGTGGACGACTTGAATGCTGTATGCGCCATGGCACAGTGCGTCTCCGGCCGGCTCATTTGAAACGTCAGTCTCACTAAGTGACGGCAGTATAGCCTGCCCTGTATTGTTCCACCAACAGTCCTCTCCCTCCAACTACACATGGCGTGATCGCAGCAGCAGTACGGTCACGGTTCCAATCACAGCAATGTTATGTTGCGGCGCTGCCAAAAATGCAAAGCACATCTTCCCACTGGGCATTTGTACTCATCAACAATGAATCAACAAACTGTAGCAATACATCGTAACACAGGTTTGTTGCGATTTACTCTCAGGCGAATTCGTCCCTGTCATATTGGATGCTATCTGGCGCCAGCTAGCGCTCGACTCCTATTCTGTAAGGTTTTGAAAGATGAGGTCACTGGTTTGTGAGGTGATATAATTAACCTAACAGTAAAGCGGGAGGGAATGATAATCAATCCTAATTGAATTACTTTGGCGATAAATCGAATGACTGGATGCTGGTATCAACAGTCTGCACTGCGTAAAAGCTCGCAATACTCGAGACGATGACGTTCTCCGGACCATACGAGTTACGCTGGCGCCATCAAAGCGTGGGATGCATACCTAGATTTAGATGAAACCCTCGCCAGTTGGGTCGTTCAGCCAGGGGAAGTTGGGTGGGCACCGCTGGCAGGTCTGCATGTTGAAAGTGCCCTGCACGCCATCGGTGTGCAGCGCGCAGTTGAATCCGCCAGGCTTCTCGCAGTCGAAGCCGGTTGGCTCTTCGCACTTGTTCAGCCAGGTGGGGAATACCTTGGTCTCCGCGATGTTGAGCGGGTCCTGCATCCACTCGATGACCTGAGTCATGGTCACGAAGTAAACGTCGTCCAATGAGCTCTGGATCTCGGCGATCCAGGCCAGAAGGTAGTCAAGGTAATCGCCCTTCTTCAGCCAGGCCGAGTGAAAGTTGAGACTGAGCGGCGCGCGGTTGGTCAGGTAGTGGCGATCGAAGTTGTGGTTGAGGAAGTTGTAGAACTGCTCACCGTTGAGGAGGTTAGAGCAGGAGTCGACCTGAGCGCAGCCGGGCAGGTTGTCGTCGATGAGCGGGTCCTCGCGACGGTCCAGCTCGTTCATTACCATCTCCCAGACGGGGAAAGCGCGCGTCGGGCACTTCTGCGCGTTGCCGTGGCAGGGGTGCGGCATCTGGTTCAGGAGGGTGTACGGCCAGATGGGGATGTCTCTCAGCGGCGCTGTGATGGTCGAGTCGTACAGGAACTTCTGCGTATCCATCATGAAGAACTGGTTATTACCGCCGACGCGCAGGTACGGCGTGCGCATGCCGACCACCGTGTTGTCTGAGATGCCGGCGAACTTCTCCATGATGAAGCGCTGGCCGCCCATCTCGCGCGCCCACTCGTCGCGGCTGGCGTTGGTCCAGAAGTTGGTCGTTTCGTTCTGCGTGACGGAGAAGACGGCCATCTCGTGACCGCGGTTGTGCAGATCCTGCACGGCGGTGTAGTTGGTGTACTTGTGAGAAACGAAGAATGTGCCCTTCATCGGGCAGCCGTTGGGGTTCAGACGCGTTGCGCTGAACAGGTCGTCGAACAGATCGATGTTGTTGTTGTTGATGGCGCCGTTGAAGGTGATCATGATCATCTGCGGCACCTGTTCCAACTGCAGGCCGCCCGGAATCACCGTACCACTCTCGGAGCAGAAGCACGACGGCAACTGGCATGTGGCCGGGTCGCACGGCGGTGCACGGTTCGGGTCGGTTTCCGCGTCTGGGGGTAAAAAGTGCGGGTCAAAGCTGGTCTCTAGGTCAGCTGAGTGTCGCGTTTACATGTTTTTCGCGGCTTGAACTCTCTGCTTTGCAAAGAATACTTTCGGCTTGTCACAACACCGTCTTTGAATAGTGTGGAAAACATGAGCGCAAATAATAGAGAACTATGACGAGTGGTGATCCGAACTCTGCGGCCTAGTATCAATGCTAAGTATGACGTAGCGCAGGCGCCGCTCCCTTCGGCGCTGCACCGATCAGCACGTACCACAGACGTTCTCGTCGGATAAGTCGTTGCAGTCTGGCTTTCCGTCACAGAACAGGCTTTTGTCGATGCAGGTGCTGTCGCCGCAGGCCAGTTCGTCGATGGTGGCGCAGAGTGGCTCATCGGTGTTGAGGCGGGGCAGCACCAGCTTGGGCCGCTGCGTCTGGTCACAGTCCTGCACCGCAGACTTCCAGTCGCACGCCTGCTTGCTCAGGTCGAACGCCAGGCCTTGCGGGCACTTAATCTGCTGGATACCCTGCGCATATAGAAGATGCGAGTCAGATTGCGCAAATGTGGATGCTGCTTCAGTACGGCGTAGTGTTTGGTTGCGACACCTGCACTCTGCAGCCCGATTTAGCTGTCCTTATCGCAAAATGAGCACTTAGTGGAAAATTGCACGATTGCATTCATGAATATAGCTTGCTTTAATAGAACAGAAGCTTCACTTAAATACGACGTCAGCCAGGCGTAGTGTTTTGTGAAACAAGAGGCAGGGCACCGATCCGACTTTTTCTTGCATGACACGAGTTTTACCGTACAACAGCATTCTAGAATGTAAGCCGTAGACGCGACAAGAAGCCAGCCTTGGGATCAGAACGACTTTTTCCTTTTCCTGTTTACCGGGAAGAACCACTCTCTCACGATTAGCGTACTTTCCAGAGACTGTAAGTTCTAGCTTTAGCTCTGCATGGTTACCTGTCGTGACCGCTTAGACTTAGCACCGGTGCCTTCAGACGCCCGACTTAGCTACTTAAAGAAGAGACGAGACCTCAACGCACTTTTTACGTGGTGATCGGGTCGGTCAGCTGGACGATCACTTTCCACTGCCGCCGGTGCCCTTGAGCGTGCTCTGAAGTCAGTTAAGCAGCGCGGCACCCTTGCAGCGCCCCCATGCAATCCGCTAGCCGCCTGCGTGCCGCTGGCATTGCAACAGCTGGTGTTTCGCCCGCACGTCAGGGATCCTGTCCAGCCATCGCCACTCAGCAGCGGCGAAAAGATCGCACGAAACTTTGGTGAAAATTTACGGGAAGCTACAGGTTCCTGCTATAAAACGGTGTAATGCAAATGTGTCTCCCAAAACTCAATAATTTGGGTTCAGGAGTTTTAATGGGGGATTAAGTGTGATATGCTATTTTTGTAGCCATGGTTGAAATGTGATAATGATGATGATTTGGGCTTAAGGGTGCCGCAACAAAAGAGTTATATGACGCCCATTGGTTGAAATGTCTCCACAATATGTGAAAATTACAGCCGACTTTTCCTTTTAAACATTTACAGCAGATATCAACTGTTATCGAGTCATTTGACCCGGCCCTGGCCAGATCACCTGATCACCTCACCTGTCTTGTCAGCAGGCTAAAGCAACAAATGTGGACTGTTAAATGCCACATGCGTTGCCCACACTACGAGCGCTATTCATGAATTGCATTTAAAGCACTTCCCTGTCATTTGGCGATCACAAACTTCCCATCAAGTCTGTTCGTGAGCATTCCCAGGATATCACTGGAGGCAATAGCAGATTAAAGTGAAATGTTCCAAGTGTCACGACATTTTACCACCTTCTGGGACATTGCGGCCGCTGGTGGAAGCTTAATTAAGCGGCAATGCAGAGGAGGGGAGAGGCAAACAAACTGCGACCGCGGGGTGGGATGAACACTTACAGCGGATGTACACTGGACGACCACGTTGCACTTTGCGGGACCGGTGTTCAAGCGAAACCACTCTCCGGGGCCCTTGCCCTGGCAGAGGCTGCCAACATCGCACCGGCACACTTGGTCAGGCTTTAGACGTTCAGAGTTCAGTTGACATTCACGCGCAGGCCAGAGGCTGTAACATCGCACCGGCACACTTGGTCAGGCTTTAGACGTTCGAGTTCAGTTGACAGGCTGGCGATCATTAAGCCAATATGTAAGTCGTCCATGGCAAAGTGGATTGGATGGTTCGCACTTCGCAGCAAACTCTGTTAGGGTTATTTAATTTAGTTAATTACTTATCATCTCCAGATAAGTATATCATTTATAATTTCATGCTTTCCATGTTCTATGTCGTTTTGCTGATTACTTTGAAATGCAGTCATTTGTGATGAAGTTTAAGGATGACAGCAGATGCGATAACTATTACATCAACAGCCTAAATGCTGCTGCAGAAAGTGGAAGTGGTTCGTCTGAGACCAGTTTTTCTCACAAACAGAGAAACAATGTAATTATGCCAGTAAATAGCATATACAATTTACTCCGTCTCCATCCCGCTTGTTCACAAAAGAAGGAAGAGCATATGGTTTCTCGAATTTGAATGAAATGCATCAATAATGCGAGCCGATGTAGCTGTCCTGCACAAGAAACGTAACATTTCTTAAGTATTTACCTGAATTTGCGTATGGCCTTTTTTATTACTCTATTTCAATCGGAGAGATACAAGTTAGCTGTAGGCATACAACTTACTGCTCCATCTTTCATTCATTTTATACATAAAGTGAGATGCTGACATTAAAGGCAATAGATCACCTAGAAATTTGTCTTGAAAGTTTGCTATACCGAGTGTTTTCAGCTAAAAAAAACGAATATGACATTTGTTGGGATAGATCAATTTCGATAGATAGATGATTTGCAATAGGTGGATATCCGTCAAAAAATGGTAATGTTTCTCTTTCTCCTTCGTGGCTCCCCAAAAAATGCATGGCATTGTATGACTTCATGCATATGGTTGCTCAGAAATGGAAGCTATTTCACACAATAATGACGGTACTAGTGATATATAGTATGGAGAATAGGACGCCTTGATTGAGCTTCTGAATCTTTCTATACAATATTTACTTCACAAAAATCACTTATTTCTCATGACCCACTAGAGTTTCAGGGTTACTATAAAATGCACGAAAGCACTGTTATGGTTACTGCTCATCAAACCCTGGTTAAGGCTAACTTGTGACAGTATATGTGTTTGACGCAAACCTGACGTCAGTTGGTATAATAGCCGTTTTCACGATGGATTATTTTGCGCGAAATGTTTTTAAATATTTTAAAATGCTTTAGAAGTAGCCGTATTCACGATGGACTAATTGACGAGAAATGTTTTAACCCTTGCCCTAGATCGAAGGGTTAAAGCATTTTTAGGGTAGGGCCATGGTAGGGCAAGGTTAAAGCATTTTTCGCAAATTAGTCCATCGTGAAAACGGCTACTTACTAAAACATGTTTCAAAACATTTTAAAATTATTTAAAACGTTCGCGCAAAAAATAATTTTTGTGAAAACGGCTTAATGTCATTAATAACCGACGTTTCGAAGCCCGAAACGGAAATCTTAATTTAGGATCTGAGTCGAAATTTATTAGCGTAACGAGGCAATTATTGCACTGCAATCCATTTTCGACCTGCTCTACACCTTTGTTATCCCAATTCAAAACACCATGTTAAAGGTAAACTTTTATCTTTAACGTCGTCTTATAGAAATAATAGCTGAACTGACTAAATTACTGAATTGATGCATGAATCACTTGGTCTATGTAAAGAGCACAAATTACTGTCAGTGAAAATTACATACGATATGTGTTTATTGAACACGATTCTATATTTTGGGGGTTAGAAGCGTTACATGAAATGCCATCACTGAGTAGTAAAGTAGGGCCGAAAACAACACTTTCTAAAATGTGAACAGCAAGTTTGTGCAGTACAGTGTCCACACCGTACTGTAGTGTTGTATGTGTATGACAGATGATGCACGCAAATGGTCGCTTAAATAGTTGTGCAAATCGGTATATCAAATCAGGCTGAGGGAAAGCAATCGGTATATTAAATCGGTCAACAAGTAGTTCAATGCAAATTGAATTCGTGTTGAATATTAAATATGAGTGAAACGGTTAGAGGATCTGCCGCAGAGTCATGCAAAATTTGTTAGATAATTTCCTCAAACGACTTTAGCGGATTTAATCAACTGCAACATAGCTTGTTTGTGAAAAGGGAGCAATCACTAGTGCAATTGATTGGCAATGTTGCCAATATTTGACTTTTTTAACTTGCATGCTGTTAATGATAAATTTGTGTGTACTAAGTAGTTGCTTGAACGCATGAATCCAGAAGTGTACAATTGTTTAATGGTTGATTTGTATCATATTTTAAACACAGCTTATTGTATTATGTTTAAGAGCGAGTGCTGTTTATTGATTATCTAATAAGGATGTTCCCTGGAATCTGACAGCTGTTTCACTAGCCTGCCCATCACTTCCAATCATTCTATAACAAAAATATGATCACTGACAAGTCGTATACAATCTCGGCTATTTCTGCGCATGAGTTGATGCTGGCGGGGGTCAGGTCACTACACTGATCAGGCGGGGATCAGGTCACTACACTGATCAGGCGGGGGTCAGGTCACTTGTCCTCGCCGGGTCAGGGCCAGCGTCCGCACCGTCCACTTACCCGTGCATGCCAGCAGCACCAGGAGAGACACAGCCAGCTGCATGATTGCTGCAAGACTAGGCTGAGTTAGCTTGCAGCCGGCTTTAAATAGTGGTTGCGCAGGCGCGCTGCGGGCGGCGCCGCGGCGCCCCCTCGCTGACCGGCTGGCTGGCAGCACCGGTCCGGCGGGGCCGGTCGGACGACCCTGCCTGCGCCGGCACCTGCGGCACCACCAGCGACGCTCAGGTCACCGACAGTGCCCCCAGGCAGGTTTTGGCAGCCAGGGGTCAGTTAGGGACGAGCTGAAGAGGAGAGATGAGATGTCCAGCGACTTTCACTTTTTGCGGCGGCGGCGGCGGCACGACACAGCGGGCGGCTGTCAAGGTCTCCTGGACCATCCGTCTACCGGTGGATCGGCGCTTAGAAGCGACCCGAACCCTTCGCTGAGGACGGCATCCGAACGGAGCAGAGATGGAGCCGGGATCTCATGTAAACACGTATATATATGTATATAATATTATATATAATATATATATAATATTATATTATATATAATATATATATATATATATATTACTTGATGGTGGATGTAAGGCTTCAGTCGGCATGTGACCTTTTGTTGTGGGTTCATTTTCTAAGAACCCCCAATCATCATCATCATCATCATCATCATCACGGTGATTGTAAGGCTTAAGAGGGTGGTCTTGGTTCTGTAAATACTGCCCGTCATTCTCATGTGCCTCAAAAGACAGGCTTTTATCGTAGCAGTACTAGCAACTTATATGTCACTGCAGATGTCGGAATAATGAGTGATATATCAATTCTAGCGTGCTATCTTGCTTTGGGAATACATTAAAACCTTTCTTCTATAAAAACTTTGTGTATATAGGTTCTATTTTTGGCGCCTAGTTACGTATGTATTGTGTTAGCGTTACGTCAAACGAACACGTGAATGATTGTGTGAGGTGGATGTTCAATTCAAACTGTCCACTTGTCCAGAGTGCTTAACGATGGAGCTGGTGTGAAGTCTGCCTCTTGTATTTCTTAAAAGCAAGAACAGTTGCAGTTTTGAAATGACAGATATAGGCTTACAACGCCATGGCGTTGAGTCAGCATGCTTATCCATAACTTCATTAGTAAAAATATGTTTATTTGTTTTAAAGGGAAATTGCAACCCTTTTCCACACAAATGGAGTTATTACTGGAAATTGTCAGACGAGACCAAAATATATTGTAAATTTATCACATTTTTCATGTAAACTACCGAAACATATTTCAAGTTAAAGACGGAGGGGATGGGTCGTGCTGCTCGAGTCAAGTCTTTTCAAGCCTGGTCCTTTTCAAGCCTGGTCCGATCGTATGCTGTTAGTTGTCCTTCGAAGACAGCATCACAGTAGTCCAAGTGCGGTTTGACGTATAATGTGTAGATCTGCAAGAGTATGCTTCTGGGGAGGTATGGCGCAATCGGGTACAAAGGGCTTAAGTTTCGGTTAAATTTCAATAGCATTTCGTTGACGTGTGTTTTGAATCTAAGGTCTGTTGAAATAGTCAGCCCAAGGTGTTTATGGCTGGCATTGATCGGAATTTGCACGTTGTCAAAATTCAGACGCGGAACTTCTGGCTTCGGTCTATTCGAGTAATGTCTGTTGTGTGTTTTTTGTTGGATTGAATGTGACAGCCCATTCTTTACCGTAGTTGAGTATAGTATTTAGATCACGCTCTAGATCCGCTTCCTTTATATGAATGTTCTCTGGGGTATGACTCACGTGAACGGGAGTCCTCGAAACTCTATCATTAGAGAGAGAGAGTTGCCGACCGTTATTCCCGGTGATGACTGGTTATTTTCTATACATAACACATTTAAGGTTCCACTCATGACGGCCAGCAGGGGGCCTAAAACAGATCCCTGAGGTACACCAGCTTGGAGAATCACTGGAGATGAGGTTTCCTGGCCCACCTGAACACTTTGGCTCCGATCACTGAGATATGAAGTAAGCCACTTTAGAAGATTACCTTTAAGGCCAAATTCTTTGTTGCACTTAGATATTAAACCTTCGTGCCAATTTGTTTTCGAAATATCGGGAAATATATAAATATATTTTTGTAAAATCTTCTCCTTCGTCCATACATTTGTACAATTTATCAACTAGGTAGGCGAGTTGAATTTGGGTATTGTGACCAGGCCGGTATCCACTTTGCCTTTCTGTTAGCAGCGAATTGTGAGTTATATGATCATAGATTCTAGAGAAGACCAGTTTTTCGAATATTTTAGACACACACGGTAAGAGACTAATGGGCCGATAGTTTTGGTAGCTCAGATGGTGAACCTTTGCCTTTGTAAACTTGTTTAACTGTAGCTTTTTTCCAGGTTGTTGGGTACTTCCCTTCTGCTGGCGACTTGTTAAATAATTTTGCTAGTGGTAGTGGCTCTGCAATGAAGGCTGCAGTCATTTTTAACATTTTTGTCGGCAACCTATCCGGCAGGGCTGGGAAACCCTTGCTGTGTGTCACCGTTGTGATTCTGAAGCCATAAGTTTGTCACCAATGCTTTATCTACAATTTTCTAGAGAAAAAAAGGCTGTTAGATACCAGGATAACTAGACAACAGGGTACGGTCATATGGCAGCAGCTGTACATCGGCATATCTGGCGCTTTTGAGACAT
>VOPJ01000198.1:0-12936 GCA_014673585.1 Semibalanus balanoides
ACTGACCTGGAGCAGGCACCGACGGAGCAGAGCGTCTCTGGGCAGCCCTCTCCCCCTGCCTTCACTGACTGACCTGGAGCAGGCACCGACGGAGCAGAGCGTCTCTGGGCAGCCCCTCCCCTCCCCTTCATGGACTGACCCTGGAGCAGGCACCGACGGAGCAGAAGGCGTTTCTCTGGGCAGCCCTCTCCCCCTGCCATTCACTGAGTTAGCTGACCTGGCAGCGCACCGACGGAGCAGAGGCGCTCTCTGGCAAGCCGACCACGGCACCTCATCCACCTGCCGTTCACATGACGACCGGACAGGCACCGACGGAGCAGAGCGTCTCTGGGCAGCCGACCACGGCGATGAGGCTGCGCGCCCTGGTGACGGCCGTGTTGAGCAGTTTGCAGTCGGAGAGGAAGCGGTAGTCACCGGTCGGTACCCCGCACGATCCCGTCCGCACTGTCGAGACGAACACGGCGCGGAACTCCTTACCTGCCGGAGGGGGGGGGGGGTGGTCAGAGAACAGGGCAGGTACAGCCTGCCTGAGAGGTGTGACAAAGGGGCGGCACAACAGGACAGGTAGGTACTTGTTTGGATTGTCATTGATCTTGAATACAACCAACAACTAAGGCTGCTGAAGTTTGTGCCAAATTGCAGTCTGGGTAGCACAAAGCGCTGAATAACAATTCGAGGAAATTTATGAATAATACATGTTAGCAGAGGTGAAAAAAGTGTCAAGATGGTCACGAACGCGAACACAAAACGGAAAATGAGTCACTAGGAGAATTAGGAAAAGGGTTAAGATCACGTTATCCGCAAATTACTATTTTTCGGAACTCATCGTAAGTGATTATCAGCAAAAAATAAAGGTAAAGCCATGCAAAAATTAAAATCAACCAGCCGCACTTCAGTCTTCAACACACAAATTCGGGTATAAAAAACATGCCAGCTGCCACGACTTTCAAAGCAGAATAAGTTTTGGCAGCTCGTCGGGAAACACCACATGAAGAAAAATGTGCATGTCGCTTGAAGCCTGAAGGTAACCTTCACGCATCGTCACCAATGGTCACAACAAAGTGACGCGCACTTTGTCAAAGTCCGCACATAGGTGTGAAGGAATAGGGTCAACCCACTTTGATGCGTCAAGATTCATGCAGCGCCCGCAGCTGTCTTCAGCGAGTACTTTTGGAGTGTAAAAAAAAGATCATAGTGTCTTTAACACCTGAAAAGATATTAATATATACCCAAATTATTACCGAAAAGCAACTAAATATTTGAAGATTTCCCACAAAAAAGCTAACATTCTACATTATTAATGTTAAAAACTAATAAGTATGACGAATTTAAAGTACAAAATGCAGTCATCATTCAGCTCATTGAAGGTATGCAAATCAGGTCGACCTTCGCACGTGGGTGATAGCGTAAGATTGACATCTCTGCATGTATAGGAGTGTTAATTGACAATGATACACACAAAATCCCACAAACATCAATGCAGTCAGGCATTCACAAATTGTGCTGTGTACAAAACGTTTATTAAAATACATTAATCTGACCGATCTCAGCGTTCGGTAAAAACACAAGGCGCTGGATTTGGAGCGAAGACTGAATAAAAACGACTCACGTACTGCTCAGTGCTCAGCACCAACATGAACTTCCAGCGTTACCATCCATGTGCAACCATTCACAACGCTGTCGATAGCGCCTGGAAACGCCGTAATGTGTTTAGTGCATGCTAAAGGCCAGTACTTTTTGGTATAAATAGCCGCAGCGATCGACCGTGCAGGTGTTAGCTACCGCCCGACACAAGGTTGCCGTGAATTTGAACGGTCCCGGCGCTCCTGTTTGCATCAAAATATCAGCCGCAGAACTGTCGGACACTGGGCGCCACGACTATCCGCCTCCTCGAACGCGTGGATAAAGCACAAGAGGCACATTTTGCTAAAAGAGCCGCAAAGAGCTTCAGCAGTTGAGATTAACCCCAATCAGCAGCACAGTCTATGAAGTCCAATGAAACGCATTGACGCGGGAATTCATTTTATAACCGTAGATATCAGTGTCCTAGGATTGGAAAATTGCGTGGAAAATGACACCGTATCGATATTTATTTGTCCACCCTTTTCCCGAGTTTCACTCTGAATTTTCCACTCCTTGCATTGGTTAAATGGAACCCGGTTACTGATTTATGGATGTAATTATATGGACAGCCCGTGGAGGGGAAAACAGGTACAAATTGGCATAGTTTTGTTTTGTTGTAATAACTAATTCTGGTGAGCGGGTGATTGGCTATTGATAAAGCATTCATATATTTTTGTTGTTGAATTTTCAACTCGATTACTTATTTTTAGCTACGATTTTCCACCCTAGCTGCAAATCCATCCTAGCACCCTGGTAGAGACAACTACAAATTCAGATAGCTATAACTTACTGGAGATAAAACCGCTGCTGAATGTTTCAAACTTACTTACTGGAGATAAAACCGCTGCTGAATGTTTCAAACTCGGACCACGAGACGTCCTTCGCTCTCATCAGCTTCAAATTTGTCATTCACTTTCTGTAACTGTCATTTACTTTCACACTGTTAGTAGGCTGTTTGCACTTTACACTGTCATTCAACAAGTCACTGTCATCTGCTGGCATCAACAGCCGTCGGGTATCCTCCTGTCACTCGCTGTCACTCGCTGTCACTAGCTGTCATTCGCTGTCACTTGCTGTCACCCGCTGCCATTCTTTGCCATTTGTTGGCAGAAGCTGTTAAGAGCCACACTCAGCGAGCTGTCATGGACTCTGACGTCACGGCTATGGTGCCGGCCGTCTGTAGCATATCATGCGCAACTCACATGTCAGGCCCGTCCGCTTTCTTCAAACCACCAAGGCGTGCTTTTTTACACGACTACGCGACGAATAACACCACAACAGATCACCACTGGTGGCGTTCCTTCACAGACCAGCTTCCAGAGCGGTCATCGGTCACCACCGTTCACCACGCCACCTCAGTCACACATCGGCCCTTCCCAGACCTCCACTGAGCGTCCAGCCCTATGGCGTGGGTTCGAATCTCGGCCGGTGCGCGTTTTTGTCACTTCATGGCCCTGCACTGAGCGTCCACCCTCCTGGCGTGGGTTCGAATCTCGGCCCTTCCCAGACCCCCACTGAGCGTCCAGTCCTCTGGCGTGGGTTCGAATCTGGGCCGGTGCGCGTGTTTGCCGCGTTGCGTCGCCGTCGGCGGGCGGCGAGTGACTGGAGCTGGACGGCCGGGCTGCCGGCGCCAGGTGCAGCAATCGATAGCTGGCGCTGCTGCGCGTCTGCAAAGACAGCCGGCCGCCGACGATAGACGACGGCAGCGCGCTGAAGACGGCCAACCGGCGACCGACACGTGTTAGTGGGAAAATCCCCGTAGCTGTGTCGGCTCGGACCCGGACGTCCCGCGGTAAACCAGGTCAGCAGGTTCTCCCGGACTTTGGACGCCGCAGGCTTACGGTCACAGGTGCCGGACACCCAGGACCGGACCCGGACCGACGCGATCAACCAGGTCACCAGGTCCCGTAACCACCCGCGGCTAACCAAGTTCACCAAGGTCCCGGACACCCGCGGCTAAACAGGTACACCAGGTCCCGGACACCGCCGCGCTAAAACCGAGGTACCAGTCCCGGACCAATCCGCGCATTAAACAGTCACAGGTCCCGGACCCGGACACCAGGTCCCGGTCCGCCCGTGACTAACCAGGTCACCAGGTCACGGACCCGGACACCAGGTCCCGGTCACGGACCGCCCGCGACTAACCAGGTCACCAGGTCCCGGACTTGGACCGCCCGCGACTAACCAGGTCACCAGGTCCGAAACCCGCGGCTAACAGGTCACCAGGGTCCGGACCACCCGCGTAAACCGAGGTCAACCAGTCGCGGACACCGGGCTAAACAAGGTCAGCAGGTTCCGGACCACCCGCGGTAAACCAGGTTCACCAGGTCCCGGACCCGGACCCAGGTCCCGTTCCGCCCGTGGATTAACAGGTCAAACCAGGTCAACGGACCGGACACCAGCGTCGGTCACGGACCGCCCGGACTAACGGCTCACCAGGTCCGGACTTGACGCCCGACTAACGCATCACACCAGGTCCCGGAACGGCCCGCGGCTAAACCACAGCGTCAACCAGGTCGGACTTTGCGACGCCGCGACTAACCAGGTCACCAGGTCCCGGACACCAGGTCCCGGACTTGGACCGACCGCGACTAACCAGGTCACCAGGTCCCGGACCGCCCGCGGCTAAACCAGGTCACCAGGTCCCGGACTTGGACCACCCGCGGCTAACCAGGTCACCAGGTCCCGGACCACCCGCGACTAACCAGGTCACCAGGTCCCGAACCACCCGCGACTAACCAGGTCACCAGGTCCCGAACCACCCGCGGCTAACCAGGTCACCAGGTCGCGGTTCCGGCAGCAGTGGCGGCGGGGGACAGTTGAATGGACAGCGCCGGACAGGTGCACCAGGGCGGTGTACGGTGGATGAGGGGAGAGGCGCGGGGAGGATCAGGAGGGATCAGTGGGTGGGTGGGGGGTGGGGTGGGGTGGGGTGGGGGGTGGGGGTGGAGGTGGGGGGGCAAGCACAGTTGTGATCGCACGCACCGCACGCTCACAGGCGCCCAGGTGATCCGTGGTGCAGCCAGCCGGCAGCGACACGGGATTGCATAGTTACCGGTATAGTTACAGGTCACAACAGAGCGCCGAGCGCAGGTTTATCCTCGGCTGGTTACCAGTGCCGGATGTCATGGTTCACCTGCAGCGACGCGGACGCGCTTTCTCTCTGCTGCGTGAACTCGGCAATCGATTTCAGTACACGTGCGGAACACGTGCATAAACCACATGGATGAGATATTCGTGTCCTTCTGAAGGAAATAGTTTCACCTTGGATTTGTTTTTTAGACACAATTTGATTTATTTTCAACTACAACTTCTTTTCATGATTAAAAATAGTCATAGGTTACAATCGCGGCCCGATTCAGGCAGCAGAGGACGTAATTAATTAATTTCATCAAAACTATATGTATGTTATTGTATGTATTGCCATTGGGTTCTATAAATTGTCATGCAACAGGACTTTTCAGGAGTAGGTCAAAACAACAAGTAAAAAAAAAAACAAAAAAAAAAAACAGCAGTTGTATAGCAATGCGTACTCTCCGCAACGTCAAAACGTGCTCAGCAATCAATTCGCATGTAAATAGTCGCGTAGATTACTGTATAGCTCTGCCCAGGGTGTTCGAGGCCACAATCCTTCGACAAAAAGTAAAATATATTCGGCTGGAGAGCCCTTTCAGCCCAGAAAACTTGCAGCTAGGGATTTTGCTGCTATCTCAGTTCAAAACCCATGTTGAAGGTTAACTATTTCCTTTAATGTATGTTTCAGCCGTATGGTAAATGTATGCTTCAAAATGTAGTACAGTGTAATGCAAATGTTCTGTCCGCTTCATCGACACCACCCGATGTCGATGCGCCCGGCGAATCAATAATCCGTGAAAACGGCTAGTACTCGTAGCAGTCCTTTCAGTGCGCTATTCGAAAAAATCTCAATTTCTCTGGGTCGATGTTTGTTTTCGTCTGCCAGGAGCTAGCTTTGAAAGTATTCTTAAAGGAAATAGTTCACCTTCAACATGGGTTTTGAACTGAGATGTAGTTTTGTAACCCGTGTTGAAAAAACCTAACTGCAAGTTTTCTGGACTGAAAGGGCTCTCCAGCGGCCAGCCGAATATATTTGACTTTTAGTCGAAGGAATGTGGGCCATAAATAAGACATATCAAGAATGTGGGCCTTAAATACACCTGGGCAGAGGCTATACAGTAATCTTACGCGACTACTTTCGAATCTGATTGGCTGAGCCTATTCGATTATTTGTTTTGACGCTTTGCAGAGAGTACGTATATAGTTTTAATCAAATTAATATGTGTTCTTTCTGTCTGAATCGGCGCCGATGTATGGCTGTTTTTGAACAATATGAAAAGAAGTTTGGTATTCTTCAAATATAATAAATCGTGTTTGAAAAAACAAATCCAAGATGACATATTTATTTTCAAGAAAGACCTTGCTTAAGCGCAACCGTTTAATTCCATGCTAACATTGTCTATCGTGCTGTTGTCGGTGCTGCACACGAGTGAATCTAATGAAACTATGCATAGCCTCAACATCTGAAACCGGGCGGGCGAGGGCTTAGCAATTGCATTGGATCATGCGTGCAGCCAGACAGACAGAGGCAGAGACCGAGGTCGGTGTCGTTAACCCGCGGGCCGGGGGGGGGTGTTTAGACACCCCCTGCAGCGTTTTTCTGGATAAGGAAAAGGCGGCGCGTACGCGACCAACCTTTCAGTACTGTTCGATATCTCTTGTACAGCTTTCAAAAAGTTTTGGCAATAGGTATGTCGGTCAGGTCGGCGTAGGTAAGTGACCCTCCTCCCGAAAAAGTTTGGCGGTCACAAAGCCACAGTTTATTAGAGATTGCGTTTTTGTCTTACAGGGTTTCATGAGACATGACTATCTAAAGTTTGTATATTCGGTTTTTCGATATCGGTGACTAAAGGTCAGGTCAATTCCTGACCTACCCATTATAAGTGAATGGGAAAATAACAGATGCTTCTTATTCTGAAAGTTGCATCTGGATCATGCTGATTATTTTTCAGAATATCGTTTTAGTCATTCTGATGACTAGGTGCGATGTTTCTAAAAGATCTCTTACAAGGTCATCCTGAGGTCATCTGAGGTATTCAGCAATGATCTTGCTAAATAACTTCTGATATAATGAAGATAGAGACGAGCGGAATGACACATGTATTTGTATATCGTCTGTCGCGAGTCGCCGCATTATGAACATGACTATTGGGTCACCAAATTGACCTTGACACTGAGGTCAATTTGAAGTTTACCTTACGAGGTCAATCATGCATATGATTTCAAAGCGGTCTTGAGAGAGGAACAACGATAGTGTTTAAAATCATTTATTGTGTATTTTAGCTAAAATGCTATCAGGAAAACTATTTTACAAAACTGCATTTTTTGACATTTGATGACCTCTGGAGCCTAAACATTGATCTGAGCTCTAAAATTTGAGGACAATAGGTGCGATTGCTAAATTCCAAATATCTATTAATGCTTCTTATACTTGTTTTACTCCTAGCTATCAAGTTTCCGAGATTATTTGGGGAATATATGGAGCTTATTCCCTGAATCTGGAAATTTGAGAAAATTCTACCTTTGATGACTGCTGTGACTCTAATATTGACCTGATAAAATTTTTCACATGAAATAGTTTCAAATCCTTTTGACGAGCTTCATCGACGGTACTTTGGTTTATGTTTCTAGGTCCCATAGGAGCCGAGTTAGAAGGGGGGGTGTCCAAACACCCCCCCCGGCCCCAGGAAGGTGGCGCCGACACCGGCCGGCGCGGGTTTAGTGACAGAAATTTGCACTACACTGTGCATACACTCTGCTCTGGTTCTGTAACATGACATGGAAAAGTCGCACTGCTATATTTCGCAGATAAGGCTCGTCTAAGTTCAACGGGGCCACAGTTGTGTGATGTATCTCAGGCTCAGAGGCTGTAAACTGCCACGGTCTGACATTTAGAGCTGCAGAATCGAGTCCTGCCCGACGCCGCAGACTATCCACCAGCACGGTCAGCCATAGCACGGTACACTGGCCTGCGGAGGTGTAAACTGCCGCGGTCTGGACGACATTTGAGCTGCAGAATGAGTCTGCCCGAACGCCGCAGACTTCCACCAGCACGATGTCGGCATTGCACCGGTCACTGGCTCTGCAGAGGCCTGTCAAACTGCCGCGTTGGACGCAACATTTAGAGCTGCAGAATCGAGTCCTGCCGGACCGCAGACTATCCACCTTAGCACGGTCGGCATAAGCCACGGTCACACTGGCTCTGGCAGAGGCTGTAACTGCCGCGGTCTTGACGAATTTAGAGCTTGCGAATGCGTCCTGCCCGACGCCGCGACTATTCCACAGCACGTCAGCCATAGCCACGGTCACACTGGCTCTGATGTGATGTGAAAGAAACTTTCAGTCAGCTCGCCGACAGTCGTGGATCGAAGCGGGGGGGGGGGGAACAGGTGGACGTCCGCCAACCACGGCAAATATGGCCGCGCCCCTCCTATAATTCCCGGAGTTTAACATTACGCCTATGGGCGCTGCATGGATATAATCGACGTCAGAATGCCTACGTCCCCTCCCCCTCAACTCTCGGCTGGTGGCGGCGCCACTACTGACAGCTCACAACGGCCACAATGTTAACCGCCCACGACTAAACTCCTGTATGAACCCAGCTTTATACGGCATGGGCTGCACAGTCGGGGTCTTCTGATCGATTGGGCGAACACGCCGGCCGCTGAATGCAGACCGTGGGCGCCGCTGCCGGCAAAACGGACGGCGTGGGATGTTCAATTTCATACACCGCAGCATCAACAGCTCATGATCAGCCACTAAGACGGTGTTCTGACCGTCACACTCTCCCGGCGGGAGTCCGGGGAATCGGTAGAAAAAACTTTCTACCGATATCGGTAGCAAGTAGCTTTATAGTTAACAGGAATACCAATGTATAAGTAACATTGTCAAGCTGCGGTAGAGTAAAATGTCCCGCCGGGGATTCCAGGGATTCCCGCCGGGAATGTGACCGGTCAGAACACGGCCTATGACTCTATGGCCTAAGACGAAGACGGTGTTGGGTGCCAACCACGCATTCCAAGGGTAATGACCCAACTGTGGTGTGACCAGGACTTTAGATGAACACATTCCCCACCCGCCGCCAAGTTTCGGAGCCGTTGCACGTAGCTAGAAGTAGAGACGATTACAGATGAGACAAGTTCCGCGCGGTAGAGACAGACGCAGTTGGAATCTGCGCACCAGTAGGAGTTCAACGACTTCCATTATGCGCCCGTTCGAGGACGCGCCTGCAATGTAATGTCCACTGAGAACATATTCTGTCGTTAAGCTGAGATAGCAGCCAGACACCAGTCATACAGCCAGACAACAGACAACAGACAGACAACAGACAGACAACAGACAAACAACAGACAGACAACAGACAGACAACAGACATACAACATACAACAGACAACAGACATACAGCCAGACAACAGAAAGCAGCCAGACACCAGTCATAGCAACGCCTATAGCAGCCGCTATTATAAAACCGAGTGCGGGGACCAACTGGCCCCTGCAGTGCGCCTAACGTTCAGGCACCGATTCCAAGTCCTCTGAGCCTTAGACAGCTTGACCATAGCCTCCAGGACTGGAGTTTGCGCCGTTCTTAAAAGCTTGTCCCTGCCTTCTTCGTCAGTGACCTATCGATCCACAGGTGGACGACTGAGAAGTAGAACGACGGCTGACGAAACGTCGTCACATGCTCTAAATGGGTCTCCTCTTCCCAAACATCGCACAGACTAGCCAGTCACGTGCGCTGAAAAGGAGCGGCCAGCCGGACTCAATGGCCATTTAGTCCTGCCATAGCGGCCGCCGAGCGCTCCGGGCCTCAAGTGGCGATCAATACGCCGGTAAAGAAGCTTAACGCCCATTTATTACGACTTTCTGTGCGAGTGGATCGACAACTGCGTACAGAACCCAGCACACCAGCGGCATAAGCCGCGGGGTGAATACACAATATGTGGGGAAGCCATAAATGTTCTGTCCAATATATAAAATTATAAGTGGTATACTGTTCATGTTGAGTGATGACCATTACGCTGAGACACGAGCCGAAATATGGTGGCGGTGATAGCTTTAGTTTGAGGGCACCTCAAACATGACGTCCATTTAGCCAAAACACACGAACACCACACACGAGCACCATTGCGGCTCTGTCTTTAAGCCCCAGCTAACCACCAGCCCGCCAGCCACCCATAACCCCGTCAGTCTAAACCCAGTCGCGCGGCTCATACACCGAGCGGCCGTACTGCTCCCATACCACCCACACCAGCTCACTACGACATCGGAGGCACGCAGCACCACCGGACCGTCCGCAGTACCCGCTACACGAGGTCACCCGGCCCGGGCCAACCCTCACGCCCAGCCCCAGCACTGCGCGTCACCCTCACCGCCAGCCAGGCCACTTCGTCTCCCTCACCGGCCACAGCACTCGACACCCTCACCGGCAGCCAAGCAGCTGCATCACCCTCACGCGGCCAGCCAGCGCACTGGCGCTCAAACCCTCACTGGCCAGCCAGACTGCGGTCACCCTCACTAAGGCCAGCAGCACTGCGTCACCATACACCGGCCCCGGCCACCCTACACCGCCAGCCAAGGCAACTGCGTCACCCTCAACTGGCCAGCCAGCACTGCGTCACCTCAAGTGCAGCCAGGGCACTGCTCACCTACACGGCCGGCAACCCTCACTGGCCCCAGCCAGCACTGCGTCACCCCTCAACTGCCAGCCAGGCACTAGCCGTCACCGCATCACCCGGAGCCAGCCAGGCAACTCGCGTCGACCCTCACGGCCAGCCACGCAAACTGCGTCACCACCTCCGGCCAGCAGGGCAACTGCGTCACCCTCACTGGCCAGCCAGGCACTGCGTCACCCTCACCCCACTGGCCAGCCAGGCACTGCGTCACCTACACGGCATTCACGGCCCAACGTACTGAGGTACCTCCAAGGTATCCACGGCTTAACTACCATGGTATGTAAAGGCCTAACCATGGAATTAAGGGCCTAACCATGGAATTAAGGGCCTAATCATGGAATTAAGGACCTAACCATGACATTTAGGGACATAACCATGGTATTTAGGGCATAGCTATGGTATTTAGGACCTAACTATGGTATTTAGAGCATAACCATGGCATTTAAGACCTAACTATGATATTTAGGGCCTAACTATGGTATTTAGAGCATAACCATGGTATTTAGGGCCTAACTATGGTATTTAAGGCCTAGCCACGGAGTATAATAACCAGCCATGGTATCCACGACCCTTACCACGTTATCCACGACCTAACCACGGAGTCCAAAGGCCTAACCACGGAATATATGCCCCAACCGAGCAACGCCTGGAACTTGGCAGGATCGACAGCCTCAGCGCCAACTGAGCACTGACAGGAACTTTCACAAACTGCACCTGTACGCCACGCGGCCAATTCCAGCGTCGCCTTAGTTTAATAGCGGCGTGAAAAGTTAGCTCGCCTGTGTATATAATGCACCGGTTCAACAAGCCGTCGCAAAAGAACCCATTGGCAAAGTCCCCGCAAAGCTAAGCTGGCAAGTCACGTGCATGTGATTGAATCAACCGCTGATAGTGCTGCTTGCAGCAACTGATCGCTGCCGAAGAGCTCACGCTGACAGCCACATGCCTACGAACCGCTTCGTACTACGAAACAAGCGAAACTGATGATGTTCGTAGGCGGGGTCGCAAGGCTCAGTGAGCGGGTTGACGGCACTGTGTGACCTCGCTCCTCAGTCTTATTACGACTCGCAGTCGATACTCATTACTCATCAGCAGAGGGGCCGTCTCTGTGGCCCAAGGCTCTAGAGTCTAGATACTAGGTAGACCCGTCCGGGGTAGGCAGCGAATGGCGTGATGTCAAGGGCACGTGGCGTCACAAGCTCCCTATTCAAGTAGTGTTAAATCGGCCTGCTTGAGCGTCCTACCATTTGAATACCCTAGGTGCCAGCGGGACGAATGGGGCCCCTAATGATAGATCGAAATGCCCTCTACAGCTTGCTTTCTGGTCATTTTCTCCTGAAATGCAAGGGTGAGCCGATAGGCGATCGAGCGATTCCGCCGAGACCCATCGCCATATAAGGTAATGCTACCGCGCCGGTCAAACGCGTGTCATCTTTAGTAGACTGATAAGTGCCACGTCGACGCACCAGCTTTTACGGTCTACCAAAGGAAATAGCGTCTCCCGATTCGGCCGCCCATAGGTGGAAATCGAGGTCTGTCCCATGACGTCATGGGACAGAGTGGACACGTTACGGAGATAGGGATGGCACCCCCTGTCTGAGGCCTGCATTGGGATGACGGTGGCTGACGGGAGCCGCTGCAGAACTGTGCGGTGGGGAACGATGAGTTGGAGTCCGCCGCGACGTCCTCTGATAAATCTGTCCAGTGGAGGCAGTGAGGTGGCCTTGAGCACTGACCAGCCAGCAACAGGAAAACGTCGCCTCTGATTGATCAACGACTCCAGATCGCATCTCCCACGCAGTGCACAGTTCTCGAAGAACACATATGATACAATTCTGTTCGGCGAATGACATGCAATACAATGAGTAACAGATGATTGAGCAGTGAGCACACCTCTGAGGCCGACACAATCTGTGTGCGTGTGTTTCTTGCGTGCGTACGTATGTGCGTGCGTGCGTGCGTACGTGTGTGTGCGTGCCTGTGTGCGTGCGAGCGCCACCTACCCTGGACGTTGAGCAGTCTTTCGACCGTGACGCCGCCCAGTTTGCGGCTCCGCAGCTCACTCCTGATCTTCTGAACCTGCGGAACACCCGGACAAAGGACAAACGTCACGCGCTGGGAAAGTACACGGCGCTAGTAAAAAGAAACAGTCCACCTTAAAATCAAAAATAAATATTGAGAGAAGCTATAAATGAGTTATCATGTTACTAGTAAGCCATACAAATATATATATTTACGCAAAAAAAAACAAATATTTGGATCAAAGTTAAAAAAAAAATCATATTTGTTTTCTCAGAATAATGCAAAACCAGATTGCTAAAAAGTACGCAATGTCACCATAACGCACTGAACTCGGTAGAAATGGAAGGCGCATTGGCCGGAACACTGGTCTAATAACGGCGGCCATATTGTGACTACCAAAAGCAGTCGGCGGCCGGCGCGCAGTCCGTGTTTAAGGATAGGCGGGTGGGCAGCCCTGGCTGACATTTGACAATATATTGAGCGAACTACTAGCGGTAGCACAATATGACTACCACTAAAATGTTCCAAACTGAATGCAGTATGA
>VOPJ01000199.1:0-12945 GCA_014673585.1 Semibalanus balanoides
GGACCGGCTGTCGGGAGGACGGAGGACCGGCTGTCGGGAGGACGGAGGACGAGCTGTCGGGAGGATGGAGGAACGGCAGCTGTCGGGAGGATAAAAGGGGTCTGATCTGTGTCGGTGTGACTCGTGTGGGTTCTGTGAACCAGGGGCGCTGTTTAAGGGTCATCTGAGAGTCACACTGAGAATATGTGCCGGTCCCGTTACCTTGGTCGCTGGTCGTGGCCCTGCTTATAAAAAGTCATCAACGATACAACTGCATTATCGTGCAACTGAAAGACCATATTCCATAGCAACTCGCGTTAATTTGTAACTGCCTGTGATCATATCTCGTCATGGTCTCTTGCATGTGATTGTGGGCAGTTCAATGACCTCAAAAGAGGTGATCCTCATTGTGTCATTGGTTGTTTTTTTACTGGTGAGTTGCTTACTAAATCTATTGACATGCTCTACCAATGATGAAGTTCGCCATAGACTCGACGCTACGCGTCTCGTCCATGGCGAACTTTTTCATTGGACTCGTTTTGAATATATAACGTAAGCTAGCTATGAAAGAAGATTCTGGGAACCATGCTTCGGACAGTCTAGATTATATTCCCGAATCAACTTTTATGTGCATTTTCTTTTAATTGCAATTCGCCTTCACTATGAAAAACGGCCGTGTTATAGGGTTCTTGACAGCGATTGTGTAAACTAAATAAGTTAAACACGAATCTTGTGAGTGTGATTTGACTTGGCTTGCTTCTGCCTTTGCATCGGAGCAAGGCGCTGCCCGGCGCTTGTCTGTGTACTGTGCATTGTGTTGTTTAGTCACACTGTTTCGGCATCAGCGGTTAGCAGTGTATCTGACGGGCGCGTCTTCTCGGCAGCACGGCACGTGTCCTGTGTGTCGCAGCAGTGTGGACCCCTCGACCGAGTCACAAAAGACGCCACCTGCTCCCCGGCCACCCGAGCCGGGACCTTCCAGCCGGCCAGGTCAGTCCCAGTCAGCCCCCCCCCCGGCCACCCGAGCCGGGACCTTCCAGCCGGAACAGTCCATCCCAGTCAGCCCCCTCCCCCTCCCACCCCCGACCCGCCACCCCGAAGCCGGGACCTTCCAGTCGGCCAGGTCAGTCCCCTCCCCCGCCACCCGATGCCGGGACCTTCCAGTCCCGGCCAGGTCAGTCCCCATCCCCGGCCACCGAGCCCGGGTCCTTCCAGCCGGCCAGGTCAGTCCAGTCAGCCCCCCCCACCCCCCCAGGCCACCCGAGCCGGGACCTTCCAGTCGGCCCAGGTCAGTCTCTCTCCCCCCGCCACCCGAGCCGGGACCTTCCACCGGCCAGGTTCGTTCCGTAGCCCCGTCCCCCGCCCCTTCCGCTCAGCCCTACCCGCTCTTGGCCGCCATCACCGCCCCCCCCCCCCCCCCGGCCACCCGAGCCGGGTCCTTCCAGCCGCCAGGGGTCAGTCCCAGTCAGCCCCCCCCCCGCACCCGAGCCGGGACCTTTCAGTCGGCCAAGTCAGTCCCCTCCCCGCCGCCCCCGCCACCCGAGCCGGGACCTTCCAGCCGGCCAGGTCAGTCCTGTGTATTTGTAAGCTGCTCCTAGGTGGCGTCACTGAAGCCACTGAGGTCCAGGGACCAGGTGGCGCCACCTGGGGTCGATATCTGCACACCAGCTAATGTCAGCACTATCGCTGCCACCGTCTGAGGACTGCTGGATCTCTTTATACCGGCAGTCCTCTGTCGGGGTTAGTTTGCCGCTGTCTGGCCTGTTACACTGTCTGACGGTCGGCTGTGCTGACCCGCTCTGTACTGGTGGCCGTCTGTCTGACTGCCTTGCTGACACGTCCTGGCCTGTTACACTGTCTGACGGTCGGCTGTGCTGAACCCGCTCTGTACTGGTGCCCGTCTGACGTGCTGCCTTCTGACACGTCCTGGCCTGTTACACTGTCTGAACGGTCGCCTGTGCTCACCCGCTCTGTACTGGTGGCCGTCTGACTGTCTGCCTTGCTGACACGTCCTATACTGTTACACTGTCTGACGGTCGGTGGTCTGCGTTTCAGACGGCCAGCCGTGAGCCCTGCTTCTGTTCAGAGTCAGCTGCAGTGAAGGGTCGCGCCTGTGATACCGCGCCGCCGCCTCCGCGCGGTGGGGCTGTCCTGCCCTGCTCTCCTCGCCCCGCCAGCTGTGTTCCGATGCGTCTTTTGTTGCTCTTGGTTGGTCACCTGAAGCCTCAGGAGCCGGCTGGGGGTGCCAGCGGCTAGTTGGTTACTCCTCTGGGGCCCTAAGGTCGCCCCTCCGGCCGCGCTGAGGTGTTGGTGGTTTGGGATGGCTGACAGCAGCAGGCCGTGGCTTCAGCCAACCCCCACGGGGCGGCGTGAACGGGGCCTTAACGCTTGCTGTGCGTGTCTGTGTGTGCGTGTGTGTGTGTGTGTGTACGTGTGCCGTGAATTGGTAGGCTCAGTACCCGCCGGTAGGGCGCCTTCTATGCTGAAGTCAGTCGGGAACATCTGTCGGGCGGACGGGGCTCGCGGGGACCTCTGTCGGGCGGACGGGGCTCGCGGGGACCTCTGTCGTGACGGACGGGGCTCGCGGGGACCTCTGTCGTGACGGACGGGGCTCGCGGGGACCTCTGTCGGGCGGACGGGGCTCGCGGGGACCTCTGTCGGGCGGACGGGGCTCGTCTGACTGGCCGGTGCCAGCAGTGAGGACCGCTGAGCTTGCCTAGCAGAACACGATGACGGCGAAGTGCCAGAGATCGCCGGCCGCCGCCACTGCCGCTGGAACTGTGGAGGTGCCGCGGCGAGGTGTCGGCGGGTGGTCGTGTTCGCCTACACTCGTGCCGACCGGAGTGGTATATTCAGGGAGCTAGGGTGGAGTTTGGCTGCAGGAACCTGGAATAGGAGGCAGCCGCAGGGACCTGGAGAGGGATGGCACAACGCGCTGACAGATGTACCTCGCGAGCGGGCGGCGGTTTTAACTGAGCTCTTCACTGTGGTAGACTGACGAGACCGTATCGCCATATAATCAGTATATAATGTAATAAATCATGCGTTACGCTATTCGTTGCTCAAGTGACCCGCGCTATAATCAATTGGTGCCTGTCTGGTTATTCGATGCAGAAAGAGGGGAATGCTTTCTTGCTGGTGATTTTGTTCTGTATTGTTATTCTAAGCCAAAACGCTAAACATTCGCAGCTTCTCCTGTTGTGTCTGATCCAAGCGAGTCAATTTGCCGGAGGCAAAAGCAAGATGCTCGAAAAATAAACTAGTGGTTAAATATCTGAATAGCACGACTCAGAGGAACGTTTCTCACATTTAAACGGAGGACGTGTCTGTGACATTAGCAATGAGCCCACGCGATTAAGATGGGATTTCGAGGTGGTTTCAGAAGCGATCGAACCTGCTGAGAGTTATGTGATCCGGGTACGATGCCCGTCAGCGTCACTGGTTTACGTAGTGTGTCCAACTGTCCGACTGTGTCCACCTGTTAACCGTGCTCACTTCTCACTGGCCGCAGCCTTGACACAGCGGAGCTTCACTTACTCTACGTGCACCGGTCGGTCACACCTCAATACCTCTCGGTGTGATGACCGACGTGTACTGAACACGGCTACTGTACTGCCCCAGATTGTACACTCGATTTCTGGAAATACAACACTTCGGCGCTATGGGAGACAGTCTGTATTGCAGTCAATGTCACAGTGGTGGTTTTGCGCGCAAATTGACCCAAAGGTGTCGGCGCGCCCTTAAACCCCAATAAACAAACACAATGGTGGTTGATATGGGTAGAAATAACGGTGCCGCTGTGTTGGTGTTGCCTTACGTCATGCTACCTCATTACCTGTATGTAGGGTGGCAACGGCCGGTTTCAGCCGAGATATATTTGTTTATGGTGTACCTAAAGTTGAGACTTTGATGATCAGCCAGAGGCGAAACCCATTGAATAGCAGCCGACCCTACGATATGTTGACAGTGCCTACTCGTGTGCTCGTCGGCAAGGTACGACCTAGACATGCATCACAACTCGGCTTATACATATCGATTACAAAACTCCCTATGAAGAGGTAAAAATCATAGCATCTCAATGAACGTTGGCAAGCCGTATTTTTCTTCCTTTGCTGATATGATTCGGCAGATGACGTGCATAGAAGGGAGTATAAATTGAAACGACTTAGAGTACAATGAATAATGACAACCCGCGCCCCGCTGGGGGGGGGGGCATATTCTGCCCCCCTCCCGGATTTTCTCAATAACTCAAAAACCATGGCAGATACCGACGTGAAACTTTTAGTACCCTATCCTACATCAATTTTACATCTTCTCCAAAATTGTGATGACATTGATAAATAACTTTTGAAGAAAATCACCTTTTGATGACGTCATGTCATGCCATTTTTGGTGGAAAGGCGATGAATGTTGGAAAATTCGTAGAAAATGGAGGTGTAAAGCAAATCAAAAAAGAAAACACCGTAGTGTAGGAAATTGCATTTGTCTTCAAAATGCTTATCTCAGGTTTGCAAAATTTTGAGTTTTTGACCCCTAAAATTAAAATTAAACAGAAAAATTATCACAAACAAAAATTCCAAAAATATTTCAAAACCGGAATATATGTAAGAGAAACTAAAGTATAAGCAAAACCCAAAAAAGCAATAATCTAAATTTTTTGACTGACTTATGACTCCCCAGTGTAAGTAACTCATGACGTCATTTTTTGCAAAAACTTGTTTTACCTTTTGACCAGATAGAGACCCAAAATAAACCGAACTCTCACAGACATAAAGATACTCTTCTCTGCGCGCGGCTCGCGCTTAACTAAATGAATGACTGATTGTGTTATAATATCTCTGAGTTTTGTGCCTCTGCTGGTCATCTCCGATGTACTCTCGTTCCCTCTACGTGTCGTAGATACTTCTTGAGATTAATGAGTATTGAGTAGGAATATAGATAGCTAGCGCTAGAACACACTCCTGTCCGGCCGAGTGTAAGGGAAGGACAATGGAGTGGAAATCATGTAGAAAATGGTATGATATTGATTACTATTTTGAATATGAAAAGCAATTGTTTTCATTGAAATAATGTGTTTTAGTAAATATTTATTTATATCAGAATCAATATCACAATTCATAAAATGGAGTGGAAAATTTATTCCTTAAATGGAGAATGAGAGTGGAAAACTATTCACATGTGGGTGTCATCTCCCACCCAAATAGACAAATTTTGGGACACTGCCTGACTTTGACCTTTCACGGTGTCAGAGTGTCAAAATGGCTTCTATTATCGAATTACACGTGTAAAACAACCCATAAAACATATGTCGCATGACTTTCGTAAATTTCCTGCTTAGCTATCAGTGGACCTTGTGTGCACCCGATATTGACCTTGACTCCTTGCTTTAAATTTCACTTTTGCTAATGCAGGAGTTTCATTAATTATTTGAGAGAACTTTTGAGCTCAAATAGGTTTACAATTCTAAGGCTTTGGGAATAGGAAATATTGGCCACAAAAACTTTACAAATATTCACTCATTTTTGACCTTTTACCTGACATTGACCTGACATGTGACCTTATTTCGAAAATTCCACTATGTCTTGGGTGCGTATCAAGGACCTTTCGATTGCCGATATTGCGCGTCTCGCTCACCCGGTCATTGTTCAGAACGATCAGGAGGGAGGCAGCAATCTGCCCCCCCCCCCCCCAGCGGGAGCGCCCGTTCCGGCATGGATACGCCAGCGGGTGCGCGGGTTAATCCGCGCGCCCACCTCGAGAGGGGAGGTATGAAACACCGCCCCCTCATGTTCTTATCAAGATAACGAAAAAACGGCGGCGGCGTAGCCGCCGCCAAATTTTGGCATAACTATCTCACTGATTCTTTCCAGGACATTTTTTTGCGAAAAATTCAAGTTTTCGTGTCAGGTAAAAGGTCAGGTCATGTGACCCTACCTACAAAAAACGTTTGCGGTCGTGCATGACTACAGTTTCTAAGGATCGATATCAAACTTTTAGAATACATAAGTACATTATTATCTACAAAATGATATATCTCGGTATTTTTTTAGTATCGGTGACCTTTAGGTCGGCGTCAATTTTTGCGATCTCCCCATATAAGTCCAATAGAGAAAATAATCAAATGCTTTCTTTGTCTACGATATCAGTCCATTTCCTTCTGGATGATGTATCATAATATTTTGTATGACCCTAAGTTCAGGTTTTCGCTCAGGGAATTATTACGGGGTCATCTGTAGGTCATCCGAGGTCACCAACCACCTTTTCGTCACTAACTCTGGCATAATGAAGATAGAGAACTGCTAACTTTAACCAGTTGGTTGTTTGTCTCTTCAAGACATGCCAACATGACATATTTGGTCATCTGGGTCATGACCTATTTGGGTCCAGGGGCGCGGTAGTAACCCGCGCCCACTGGGGCTCTGCATTTCCTTCGCCGACTGGGGGTTTGTTGAACACCCCCCCCGCTTAACTCGGCTCCCATGGCGCGTAGGAGCCAAAACAAAAGACACTGTTCTCGAATTCGTTATCAAAATAATTCGAAACTATTTCACAGTCTTTTTTTCGCTCATGGTCAAACTCAGTGTCACCAGAGGTCATCGAAGTTTCAAATTTCAAGGTTTCAGGACATCGCTCCAGAAACCCCCAAATATCTCGCGAAACTATGCTATCTAGAAACCAAACGTTAAAAAGCAATTCGGCATAGCCAATTGAATTTTGCAATCGCACCCAGGGCCTCAAAATTGACCTCAGGTCAAAAGTAGGCTCTAGAGTCATTAAGTCAAAAAAGCCTGATTTGGCAAAAAAAATATTTGTCGTGGAAAACTCTTACATACAAAGGCAGTAACGCCATACTGGTTTATTCGCCATCGCGTTTGTCTCGTCAAGGCGCTTTTGAAAATTATTACATGGTGACCTATCAGGTCAATTTTCAAAATTTGACCTCAGGGTCAAGGTCATTTTTGGTTGACCTGCGGTAGGTTCATGTTCTGATATGGGTCGATGCGCCAGACGAGGCACAACCACAGTGTGTCAACCGATCGTCTTATCTCTTTTTCTATCAAAAAGTTATTACAAATCAATGGCTGATGACCTCAGATGACCTCAAATACCTTTGTCAGAGATCAATGAGCAACAACTTGCACCTTGCTCATCCATTAAAGAGCCCAAAAAACATGATTCTGAAAGAATTCAGCTTGATCAGTCGACAATTTTCTGGAATCTGGAGCACTTTGTCTATTTTTCCCATTCACTTTATAGATTGCGGGAGGCTCAGAAAATTGACTTGACCTTAGGTCCACCCGATACAAAAAACCAAGTATATAAAAAAGGTTGTAGGGTAACTTATAATTCTGATTAAAATTCTGCAAGTTTCAAATCTTTTCCGAACAAAAAACGTGGCTTTGGCACGATCACAAACATTTTGAGGCAAGGCCACTTAAGAGTGACCTGATGACCTGACCTCGGTTGACCTGAAGCTAAATTTTGTCAAAGGTGGGAAATGATGTTCAAACAGCTATGCAAAAATTTTGCGGCGCTGCGCTTGCCCGCGTTTTCCGCTATTTCCTGGAAAAACCTCGGGGGGTCAAATGACCCCCCCCCCACACCATGGGCGAGGGTTAATGTACACAAAGTGACAATTAGATGAGTTTTTAGGAACTAAAAGGGAAGATCATAATAGGACCACTGTACGTCTATTGTCACTTATTGGATGGACATTATACAATGACCTTGACCACCGTGACCTCGGGAATTCTTTCGTTGATTCTGTGACCCCGGGTCCATTTCTGATTTTATTTGTTTGATTTATGAAATACTTGTCAATATATTCCCTAACAACGCCACACATACAAAATTTGCGTTTTTCCTGTAATTTCCATATTTTCCATCGATATACGTGTGCGTTTTCGATTTACCACCAAGGGGGAGAAGTAACTGGCGGATATCTGCAAACCTATGGGACCGATTTGGACGGGGTCTTTTCCATTCGATCCGGCGTAGTCCAAAACGGTGTGGCATGAAATTGTATCCACTTTGGTGTAATCTAAGTCAACCAAATCAGCCAAAACCACCAAAGATCGTTGCAGATGGCCCATGCTCCAAACCTATGTAGCCGATTTGGGTGGTATTTTCACCAATCGATCCGACGTGGTTCAAAACGTTGTGGTTAGAGTTTTATCTGCTTTGGTCCAATCTAAGTGGACCAAGTTGGACCGAAACCACCGAAAACCGTTCCAGACGACGGTATGCTCAAAACCTATGTGTTACCGATTTGGACGTGGTGTTCACCATTCGATCTGCCTTGGTTCAAAGCGGGTCCGTCATTAGTTGTATCGACCTTGGTTCAATCTAAGTGGACTAAGTTGGAGCAAACCCGCTAGTTTTGTCGGGTTCGGTCAAATTTGGTTCACTTAGATTAAATCAAAGTGAGTAAAACTCAATACGGCACCGTATTGGACCAAGTCAGATCAAATGGTAAAGACCCCGTTCAAACCAGCCCTGTTTGTTCGGAGCATGACGTCTGCAACGATTTTTGGTGGTTTTGGTCCAGTTTGGTCCATGTAGATTATGTCATAGGGAATCAAATTAAATACGGCACCGTTTTAGACCACGCCACATAAAATGGTGAAGACCCCGCCCAAATCAGGAACAGGTTCACAGATATCCACTCGGTATCCCTTCTCCTTGGGGTTAATTAAAAAACAAGCACGTATATCGATGCAAAATATGGAAATTAGAGGAAAACGCATATTTTGTATTTGTTGTGTTGTTTGGCACTATTTTGACAAGTATTTTGGGAAGTAAAAAATGACATTAGAGTTGGACCCGGGGTCACACGAGGTCATCGAAAAAAAGGTCGTTTAGGTCATGTGGTGTCATTCAAGGTCACATAAAAAAATCAGAAATACAATATTTGCTTCATTGCGATTTCAGCCATGAAAGTCTGTTTGACATTTGGTTAAGTGAAATGCGCTATTCTGGCCACAAAAAATACCTCCGCAGCGTGACCCTGCACAAATATTTGAACTCGAAAACCTGAGGTAAGATCGAGCTTATATTGCCACAGCTGAATTCAGGACCCACTATACCTAATCATATAAATCAATTTTGAATCCAAACTGAGAGATGAGGGTGTAATTTGGGATAATCAAATGTTTTGGAATGTCCCACCTATGGCGTGAGTAATTGTTAGGCAAATACACGTTTAACCCTCGCCCTACGGGAGCTTTTCTCATCTTCGCCCTTCGGAGGGCAGTCCTAAAACGACCCCCCCCCCTGTGTTAACTTCCAAAACAAGTAACATAGAGCAACGTGGTAAAACACAGCATGTTGCCCGTCATGTGAGTAACGATATCCAACTTTTAGGTTTCAGGTCGACGTGTGACCTTCCAGGTCAAGTGAATGACCTCGACTCGACCACGTCAAGAATAGCTATTTTGCTCTGTCAGAAAACCTCAAAATTGAAATTGAATAAATGTAAATAAAAAGGCGCATTATTAGACAAGTTTCGTCTCTGAAGTCTAAAAAAGTTATTCATTTTGTCGTATCTGGTAAAAAAGTCATAAAATGAATTTTAAATAATACGTAAGTTACTTACGCTTAGGGAGCAATCACTGAGTCAAAATGAGCTATTGCTTTGCAATTTGGTTCGAGTATTATCCATGCTCAGTTCTCTCACTCATATTTAGTTTTTTAACATCTTTTAAAATTTTGATTTTGTGGTGTTTCATTTTTTTTATCTGATATTTCCATTTTGAAGAAAATGTCATTTCTATCTGTGCCGTTTCTCGTTTCTAAATTGCTGCAAAACTCTTTGATCTACGATTTTCCCAACATTTATCGTTTTTCCACCAGCATGACGTCACTAACACGTCATTATTTCCTAGACTACTTGACCAATTTCGATGAAATTCAGCAATTCAGCAAGCTTACGTATATTTGTTGTCAACTCAGCTACTGCAAATTTCAGCAAGATCGGCCGCATTAGTAAAAAGTTGTGCGATAAAAACCTCAGGGGGTCGTGTTAGGAGTTAGGACCCCCCGTAGGACAAGGGTTAACTGTCATTTTCCATCACAGCCATGCTTACGTTTTGTTTTAATCTCCCCCAGTGGTTTTTCCTTGATATAGGCCCTGGCATGGGCTCCGCCACCGGGGGGACGTGTCCCCCCAACATTTTCGGATTTTTAACATTAGGCCTATGGGCGTTGCATGGAAAGAATGAACTTCAGAATGCCTCCGTCCCCCCAACTTTCGGGAGGTGGCGTTGCCCCTGGGCCCTGGATGGTGGATATCCTACTGCGGGTGACGTCACTATCAGTCCAATGCTGAACGATACGCGGATTGCACAGAAGAAAAGCCCTCCCCTTAAAATAGCCATCAGTAATTGACTTGATGCATTGAAGTAGTTCGTGTCACACTACCCCGCGTCGTGACATAATTATAAATGCAGGCGAATGATTGCAGCGGCCGTACCCTAACACTTTAACTCTTTCGTAAGCTGCTTCCACGACGCCAATGTGGAAACTGAAATATTTCGAAATGACCATGCCTCATTAGCCCGTTCAATTATTATACAGCGGGGCCATAGTCGGCTGAGGTGGAGGGCGTGGGCGACTGTAAAGCAGGAGTCAAGGGGCGACCGGCTAGTCTGTTTGGGATTGTCAAAACTTTGAAGCTCGAAATATACCTATGTCTGAAGTTAAGGCTCATTCAGAAGTTCCGAGTATTGACCCATGCACGAGACGCTCGGTTGGGGGCTTGTATGTATTGCCTTCTTCATTTTTTTGATGAAATAAGAATGTGTGCCGGTAGCGCATGGTAATTTGGGGTTCCTACTGCGTAGGTTATACCCATTGACCTCTATAGGATTAGACCGGCATCGCTTTAAGCTTACTGGCCGCAACAGGCCACTGAATGGTGAAAACGGTCATCTCCGTGTGGGTGTGCACTTCCAGCAACAACGATGCCCTTGAAGCACCTCAAGGTTTCGACGTCATTTTACGGGTGACCTCACGTCACGGATGTGACGTCATTTTACGAGAGATGACCTCACAGCACGGCCATGACGTCATGATGGCTACGCTACAGGTGCGGCCAGTACCTATCTCTTGATCTGCGCAGCACATGGCGCTGACTGGACCGGCATTCATTAAGGCCGTGTTCTGACCGTGCACATTCCCTGCGGGAATTCCTGGAATCCCCGGCGGACATCTACTCTACCACAGTTCGGAAATGTACTTACACATTAATATTCCTGATAACTCTGCTTTGGGAATCGGTAGAAAACACTTTTCTACCGATTCCCTGGAATACCCGGGGGAATTGACGGTCAGAACACGCCCTTAGTATTATATAACGGAACAGAGGCAATGTTGGACTGGGCCCCGGACCCCGCGGCCAGCGCGGCCGTGTGGGTGGAGAAGCCAGTGTCTGTGGCATTCAGTACCGACTCTAGAGCCTACCTAAAGCCTCGACTTCTATTGAACACTCTGTGACTCAGTTATGACGGCTTCTGAGGTCCCAGTACGTGCTACGTCATTAAACCCTCGTTCAGATGGCTGGGAATTTCGGTGACGTGATGAATTAAATATGTCTGCACCCGACCGAGATATGGAATGTTCATTATTCATCCTCGTTGCACAGTAACCACTAGAATTCCCAAAAGAAAACGCCGCACGTCGCCGCCACCAACATACTCGTAGATCAACTTGAGCACCACGAAATCATCGGTATAAACTCAGCCAGCCGCAGCTCAGTTAGCAGAATGAGGTCGGTAAGAGCAGCCAGGCGTGTTGATCCGGAACCAATGCCAGCCACGATAGCTCCAAAACCAATAGGGCAATTGACGCGCAGTTTGTTAACGCGAAATTTATTGAGCTGTGCTCGTTCGCTCGCTTAGACCACGGATTGAGGGGGCTGGAGTCTCGCACTTTTAGGCCAGAAGCTCAGGGAAGACAGTGTTTTGGAGCAAAGCCCCAGCTCTCCACCTCCTAACAGCCATGGTACGTGGCTGCCACACTCACAGGCCGCAGACTCACTCTCTCAGTCAGAGATGAGTAGTAACAATTAACCGTTTTCACGATGGCTTATTTTGCGCGAAATGTTTTTAAAACATTTTAAAATGTTTTAAAATTGTTTCAGTGGTAGCCCGTCTTCACAAATGGGGCAAATTTGCGAGAAATGTTTTAACCCCTCGGCCGTATGGGCAACCGGTAAAGGGTGCGGGTTAAAACCTTTGTTCGCCAATTAGTTCCATCGTGAAAAGCGCTACTATTAAAACATTTTTAAAACATTTTAAAATGGTTTCAAAACATTTCGCGCAAACATAGGCCCATCGTGAAAACGGCTAGTGTTGATATTTCGCGATATATTTTATATCCACCATTTGGCTTACCGACTGCCATATGAAACGAAGGAACGGATTGAGTAAATGTTGAGAACCGAGCATGGCCAACCGTTTGTTACATAACATATAACACGACCAAACCGACCACTTCAGGCGTCGGTCTTGGTCCAAACCCCCAAACCGACCACTCCAAACTGACCTCGTCTATGTTTTTTTTTCTCTCTCTCGCGCGGCTGTTTTTATACGGCGCCGCCACCGCCGCACTGCGCATGCACGCCGACCCGCCGCGCTGACCCACCGCCGTCTCAGCCGCGGCCGCGGTCCGGGTCACGGCACGGCCCGCACAACAACTCCGCGCCGGGGAGCGGGTAGCTCCGTGGTGTTCTGGGACTGCCGCGCGGCGGCCCCGAGGGATCGATTCCGGTGGTGCCGGTTCCGGGGACAGCCTCCCGGATCAAATCCCTAGGCTCCGAGAGGAGGGAATCCCCTGGGGTCCAACCCCAGGCCCCTCCCCTCCCAACGGCATTCCTCCCCTGAAAATGGCACAAGGCCGACCCAGATGAAAAACACGCACGACAACACAACAATACGACGTGCACGACCGTTCTCCTTACATAAACAG
>VOPJ01000200.1:0-39793 GCA_014673585.1 Semibalanus balanoides
CGTTTGATTCATGGATAACCATTTTGAGAAATGATTATTTCCGATTCATTTTTTTAATCAAATCACGTTTGATTTACCACTGAAATAGCATTGCACAGTCTGTTTGATTCAATCAGCCTTGTATCTATGCTGGTTTTGATTCAATCATGATTCATTAATAATAATAAAAATGTGCTGGTAAATCGGTTCTTCTTTGATTTAAGGGATTGAACGATTCCAGTCGATTCTATCAGAGTCGAATCAATAACCAATCTGCTGGCTATAATTGCCTTTTTGCGTTGGCTTTTTCGTTTTGAGCCATAAACGTACGTTGATGCTTTCATGGTAACACACATGTTTCCATTTGTTCTGGATATTATTTTACCAGTGTTGCGGACAACGACATGATTCGTTAAAGCTCCGATCCCTTCTTTTTTTTCTTTTTCTTTTTAGTTTAGTTTCGTCGCGCTTTGTTGTAATTGATACGGGTATTATTGTTCCAATTTGTATTTTTTGTTCTTTTCTAGTGAATTTGAGCCTTCAGTTTCTCGTCATGTTATTGCGCTCGTTCCGACATAAATCTGATCTTATCGTTTTTTTTTTGTCTTCTATAGGCGTAGTGGGCCGTGCGACTTGCAAATAATTAGAACTCGCGTATGGACTATGGCCCACGATGTCGCATGGTAAAATATGATCAGATACTGACAACAACACAACTATAGCTTAACCAATCATTTTCTGAAAAAGAGGCCCGGTTTCGCAATTTAAATACCCTCTGCTGTCCTGATTCTGCCCATTTACCGCTCGACCTGTGCCCATCGAAGGTTGGTCTGCGGTGACTGTGCGTCTGACCATTTCCGGACGATCCGGATGTTGTTTTCGAACCGTCCGCTGCCGGCCGGCGCTGGACGATGACGTGGTGACTCCACTGACGTCATCATTCCTGCCGCCGCCGCCGCCGGCCGGGACAGTTTTTGTTTGGCCTGCCTGTCGCTGTCGCACGGCGAGTTGCTCATTGCTCAACTGGCCGAACTGATTCTCAGCGCGGCACTGGTTTGGTGTGTATGTGTGTGTGTGTGTGTATGTGTGTTTGTGTGCGTTATCACTGCCGAGCTACGTGCGGCACACGAGGTCAGTGCCGCCTGCCGCCGGACAGTGAAAGTACGGGTGGCGGCCGTGGACCGGCTGGGTACGTTTCGATAGCCGACCCCGGGCGCCTGGAGACAGACGGGTCACCGGCCGGTTTCCCTTTCGTGCATCGTTTTGGATTTCGGTTCCCGATTTTGGGATTTGAGATCAGATTGGATGGCACACCAGATAGCCCTGCCACCTGGGAGAGACCGAACGCACCCTGATCAGCTGGCGCGGTGCCGAACGCGTACCCTGCCAGCCTGGCGCCAGGCGCCGTCTGTCGCTGGCGGCGCGTCTGCCGTCACTGACCGCGCATTGTCCTCCGATCTGATGCATCTATTACGATCACTGTACTCTCCGAGATCTGAACTAGACATATCTGACGTGCGAGGTGCGACGTGACGCCGCGTGACGTCGACGTGACGCCGCGTGTCGGCGCACCATGACCTGCGTCACCAGCGCGATCGCTGCGATCATCTCTAGGATCGCCGCTCTCGCTCGGCGCCGCCGTCCACCGACCGGTTATGACATGGCCGCCCTGGATCAACGGCCTGGCTGACCTTGGTTTCGGAACCAGGGGAGACGGCCGAGGTGAGAGGGGTGAGACACGACCTCGCCAGCTGACGCAAGCGCCGCGGGCGCCCCAGGGTGGGTCACGTGCGCGGCGGGTGGCTGACGGGCGGGGCAGGTGTGGCCGCGCTGCTCTGCGGAATATGATCGCGGCCAGATACGGCAGGTGGCTGTGGAGGTATGCTGTGTTGCTATGGAGAGGAGAAGAGTGGCAAAAGAGGGTGGATGTATGCCTTTGTGTTGGAACTGCGCTGTGTTGTTAATAGGTGAGGTGGTAAATCTGGGAGTGAGCGGATAGCCAGCTATGTGTCATGGAGACTCGCCGTCGCTGATAAATGATATCATGGTGACACATTTGTGACGGTTAGGAGGTCAATGAGTTAGCATTTTCTACTTCAAGTGACGCACTCGCTGTCGGCACATGTGAGTGCATTTCCTACTTCGATAAGTGACACCCCGCACTCACAGTCAGAGCCGTAGCCAGGATTTCCTACACATGGAGCCCATTCACCAGCAGCAACAGGCTTCGGCCGCCATTGGGCGGAATAATATCCTGCTCTTGTCACGAACGCCGCCCCGTGGAGCGTACGGACCGCAGGACAGAGCGCAGCTTCGGCTCCGCACGTGCGCCAGCATGACGATGACACAGCTGGTGACACCTTCTGTGGCACGTCTGGTGACGTCTCTCACGACACGTCTCGTGCCTCCCCTGGTGACTTCTGGTGACGCTGCTGGCACTCACTAAGCTCGCTGATCACCTTCTGTGGCACGTTCTCGGTGACGTCTCTCACGACACGTCTCGTGCCTCCCCTGGTGACTTCTGGTGACGCGCGGCACTCACCAGTCGCGTCGCGCCGCCGAGTTGTCCGCGGCGCCGATCGGCAGGTGTTTCGTGACAGCAGTCTCGCGGTTTAGCGGCCGCGTCGGACAGTGCACTGCCCCCGAACGGTGTCGAACCGCCGCGGGTCCGCATTGCGTCGTCGACGCCGACTTTCCCGCAGCCGGTTACGCAACGTGTCTGGGTCAGCCGATGTTTCGACAACGCCGCTGCGTTCTGCCGGTGGGTGGTGGGCGGGTGAAAATGCACCCCATCGCGATGCGCGCCGGTCGCTGAGTGCGGGGCGTGGCTTACGATGGGCCCTGTTATGGAGGCGCTGGCTAATGTTTATGTTGAATGCCAGTGCCGTCCGTCCGACTTGGTGACATGGCCAGCCCCTTGAATTGCGACGATCGCTAAACAGTTCTTGAGAGCGAGTGGCGTGCGCCCACGCGTGGACTGCTGGGGTTGCGTGATAGCCGCATGCCATGTACTGCGGGGCGCTCTGGACAGGCTGCTAGGCGGGCATGACCCCCCCCCCCTCCCCCCGGTCGGGTTACACGTGCATGAGGCATTCCTTGCATGAATAAAGTTGTCTATAAAGCTGCGTGAGCTGTCTTTTGTCCTAAAATCGATTATTCTTTTAAATGTATTAAATGTAAAGTTTTTGAGCGACATTGCAAACACAAGGTACGGGCTCATATTCATATTTGACCTGAACTTAAGTATCCTTAGACCCATCTCGTTTGAATATTTCGATTGCCACGTGTTTCTTCTCGATCCGACGATTGGTTCGGGAGACAGATAGGAGGTCAAAATCTGCTCCCTCCCAGCGGGTCGCGTTTGGCTGCCGATTCCAGCGAACGGACGCTCTGACGGAGCAAAGTCGGAATAGATCCGAGTTTTCCCCGCGCGGAGCCGGATGTCAGACGGGCGTCTCTTTGCCGTCCAAATGGTCCCTGGTCCCACCACACCCGTCAGGAATGTCTATTTGGGCGCTGCCGGAGGCAGTTTAAACGGGACCGAAGGGGTCCGGAGTCCGGACCATTGTCATGAGGAGCTCGGGCCGCGTAAACAGGTCCGGGAACGGCCCTGACGGATGCGGTGAGGACCGGGACGGGTGCGGTGAGGACCGGGACGGGTGCGGTGAGGACCGGGCTTGACGTCTCCGTCTCCGTGTGTGTAATGCGTATGTGAGGCCGCTGTGCCCCTCAGTGTGACGTCATCTTCTCTCCGGCAGATGAGGACAGCCGGGATGACGTCACCTTCGGAGCGGCGCCGTCCGGCCGCCACCAGCCCGCCGCCCCCGCCGCCCCTCCGCCGCCGCCGCCGCCGCCGCCGCCGCCGCCGCCGCCGCCGCCGCCCACTGCCTTGCCGCCGCGCATCCCCCGTACGCCGTCATCGTTTATCGCCACGCACCACAGCTACGTGCGGACTCCGGCGGTGGTGTCTCCGCCGGCAGCCCCGCCGCCGCCGCCGCCGCCACCGCCACCGCCACCGCCACAGCCACAGCCGGCGGCCGCCGCCGCCTCCATGGCGCACAGGGCGGCCGGCTCGCCGGCGGGCGGCGCTTCGGAGCCGAGGAACGGCGCGCTACCGGTGGCGGCCGCGCCGTCGCCCGTGCCCTCCTACCGCTACGATAGCGCGGATGATATTCAGGACAGGAAGACGCGCCTCAGGTCAGCCGGCAGCCGGCGGTGGGGTCACGGGGTCCGGGTGTGGGGGGGGGGGATCTAGGCAGTGTGCTCTGACCTTTCAGCTGGACGCTATCCCCCTCGGCGTCGTCATGTCGTGCTTATTTTAACAAAAAAAAAAAATAAACATTGTCTCTTCAGCGGTCTGAACAACTCTAAGGCAACAGCTTGTGCAGTTGTTTACAGAATTTACGTTGACGGCGTGTGATAGAAGTCGTGCCACCGTGCGAGGGAGGGCGAGTCCCGACCTCGAACAATCGTTCCAAGACAGCCACTGTACCTCCACAAAAATTGATAGTCAATGTGTCTTCATGTAAGCACTTTCTGGACTTCTGTATCTGCCTCAGTGTCGATTGAAGACTGCAGAAGCAGTTTGGTGACTTTGCTCGCTATAATATAATTACACATTTTTGCTGAGGTCTTGGTGTATCGTGAACGTAACGCCGGCCGATTTTACTACCCTTGCATTTGCAATCGTCAGCATCGCTGTACTCCACTTGCGTCTGGTTTTGATCAACCCCGCCGAGTTGGGCGTCCCGGCTGACCGTTGCCCCCCCCCCCCCCAGTGCCGGCACGCGCGAGGTCCACAACAAGCTGGAGAAGAACCGGCGCGCCCACCTGAAGGAGTGTTTCGAGAACCTTCGACGCCAGGTGCCCGTGCTGGACGAGAAAAGGACCTCCAACTTGGGCATTCTGCGGGGCGCGCTACGCTACATCGGGGTAAGTTCCTGCCCCCGGTCCCAAGCCTCGGAGATTCTCCCTATGGTTCGGTGGAGGGCAGGTCTGTGGCGACACTAACTAGTCGTGGCGCAGTCCGCTACGCCTCAGTGAACGGCTTTTCTGACATTGAAAAACTTGCAAGGATTAAGCCGGATACAGTTGAGGAAGTCCCGCGCGCGGATCGCGTCATCGCGTCACAGGCGGCGTGGTCGGCTGCTGGGTTGCTGGGTCGGCGTGCTGGGCTGTGCTGGGCTGTGCTGGGCTGAGTGGGGAGCGAAGGCGGTGTGGAGGGGGGAGGGAGGAGGGTGGACTGTTTGCTGGCACGGAGCTGGGCTGATGCGTGCCACACCGGACCGCCGTGTCCCATTTTCCGCGGCGCATAGTCTCTGAGGTGCCGCCGACCCCTGCCAAATGGACTCCGGGCTCGGCGGAGCGGGCCGTTTTAGAACCGGTGGCACCGGGCAGGGCCAGCACACCACCCCCGGAATGCAGAGGAAAGTGAAATGGCAAATGATGTGGTCCAAGCTTCGTGGAAAACGAGGCAGCTTTTTGAAGTGAATGAATGGCCATGGTGGTGTGGTGTGGGCTTTGTGGAAAAGTGTGCCAATTTTTCAGATCTATGATTAGTCGTTAAACAACAAAGGTGAAACGTCGAGGATGATATTTCATTTGTCATTGACCTCCCATTCAAAGAGGTTTACCCAGATCCGGCATTCTATAACGAGCTCCCTGGGACTCGTTTTCAGTGGAATAAAGATGTCCAATTTCCTTCTAGCGTTGCGGATGTTCCTTCATTCTTGATCCATCAATCATCTTGATTGAGCAAACGCAACAGCTCATCCGCTAGCTTATATGCTGCAAGGAATCTCTGCGGGATTTGTCCGAATGACGTAAGTCCTGTATAGACGGCTATATAAACCTCCAGCGCGCAATCTCCGGATAAATGATCCTTTTGTCGGGCTGTACTCAGAACGCTCGCAGTGCTATTCACTCTCATCATCGAGCCGCAATGTGGCATAGCAACCGCGGGTGTAACAGCCGCGGATATTGTAGAGCTGGTGCTGTCGGATCTGGCGCATTGTCACAGCACACCCGTGACGTCACGACCATCACGTGTTGGGCGCTCAGTCTGAACACAGTCGGTGATCGGCGCCTCGTTCTATTCACCTGTCTGAGAATGACTGGACTGTAACGGTGTGACGCTGCGTTACCATCCTGTGACGCTGTCGTTACCATCCCGTGACGCTGCGTTACCATTCCGTGACGCTGTTGTTACCATCCCGTGACGCTGTCGTTACCATCCCGCGACGCTGCGTTACCATTCCGTGACGCTGCGTTACCATCCCGTGACGCTGCTGTTACCATCCCGTGACGCTGCGTTACCATCCTGTGACGCTGTCGTTACCATCCCGAGACGCTTTCGTTACCATCCCGTGACGCTGTGTTACCATCCTGTGACGCTGTCGTTACTATCGGCCCGATGCGGCCCCGGTCCTGCTGTTTCGACACCGGACTGTATCGTTCAGTACCGTACTGACCGGCTCTGTCCATCTGTTCCCCTGCCGGCTGTGGCGGTGGTGCAGCTGAGCAGCAGAGTGCACGCCTGTCGGTCGTGCACACCTTCCGCTCCCCGTCTGCGTGTCAGCCAGCCGAGCCGTGCTGCTCCGCGGCTGCCCCGCCGCCGCTCCTTCGCCGCCCCGTCGCCGCTGTGGCCGCGGCGGGCACGTGACGGTGTCTAGGTCAGTGTCGGGGCGCGGGGCGGGGCCGGCGGTGGAGGCGGCGGGCCCGGACCGGCCGCTCCAGCCGTGTCAGCGCCTGGTAACGATCGAGGCCGTGCGCGGCCGGCAGTCCCGGCCGGCCGGCAGCCGGCAGCCTCACGACTCGGCAGATCAATGGCCCCGGGCAGCACCCGCTCCCAGCCGCCGCCGTTCTCAGCCCGCCGCCCGCCGCCGCAGACTCCCGACCGCCTGTCATCGATTGCCGGCGGAGGCTGCGGAGGCTTCTCTCTTCTCTTCTCTCTTCTCTTCTCTCTCCTCTTCTCTCCTCTCTCTCTCTCTCTCTCTCTCTCTCTCTCTTCTCTTCTCTCTCCTCTTCTCTCTCTCTCTCTCTCTCTCTCTCTCTCTCTCTCTCCTCTTCTCTCTCCTCTTCTCTCTCCTCTCTCCTCTTCTCTCTCCTCTCTCTTCTTCTCTCTCCTCTTCTCTCTCCTCTCTCTCCTCTTCTCTCTCTCCTCTCCTCTTTCCTCTCCTCTCTCCTCTTCTCTTTTCTCCTGTCTCTCGGGTCCGGGGCGGGCTGGCGCCTCTCCGCCGCCCCCTCCCGCACGCTCAACATTGCGCATCGCAGCGCGCCGTGGCGGGGCAGGAGCCATGTGACGTGAAGCTGTGAGCCGTGAGCTATGAGCTGTGAGCTGTGAGCTGTGAGCTGCATCTCGGCCGGTTGCGTAACGACGAGCCGACACGACCGGCGCAGGGCCCGGGGCCGTCTCGCTCGGACCGCAGCAGGCGGCGCCTCGGCTCCACTCAGCGCCGTCTGCTTATCACGGCCGACACGTCAGGCGATGGCGCCGTGCGGTATGCCGGCTCACGGGGCCGACCCTGCCCTCCCCTCCCTCTCCGGACTGGCGGCCGGCCGGCCCAGCGACCGAGATATCGGCCATCGACGGAGGGGGAGGGAGGGGGGACGGGAGAGCGGGATGGGCGGTCTGCTCTACGGCCGGTCACGCGGTCCGACGTTATATAGAGTTCAGTGGGTCCGGCATGCTGCCCGGCAGCGATGAGCGGTTCAGAGCTGAACAGGGGGAAGGGAGGAGGAGGAGGCGGCGGCTGCCGTTAACGTTCAGCTGCGGCCTCCCCACCGCAGCCACTGCCGCAGCCGCAGCCGCCTCCTGCGCTCTGCAACGTGTTTGTCGGCCATCTATTGACGAAACCGCCGCCCTCCTATCCTGCGTGAAGATAATCATCGGCTTTCGGAGCCGTGCGCCGCCTCCAAACGACCGAAACAGCGCGCCGGAGTGGCGGCGGGGAGGGGACAGGGGAGGGTCTGCGACTGTGAAGTATGAGCGACCTGTTGGATGGAGTGCATGTGTCCTCCGTTCGTCCTCCGGTGCGCCGCGCCCGCCGCTGCTGTGACAAGTGGGAATGTAAACGCCAGGCGCGGCACTGCTGATTTGTTTGTAGCGTGCGGCGCTGCGGCGCGGCAGGCGACATACCGGCAGCGGCAGCGGCAGCGGCAAGCAGCAGCCGCAAGCCGGCAGCCGGCAGCGCAGCGCAGCCGCGGGCAGCAGCCAGTGCATCGCGATCAGCGTAGCCAGCACCAGCGATGCCGAGCAGCAGCATGCCGCAGCAGCAGAGCAGCGAGCGAGCAGCAGCCAGCGCGGCGCGGCGGGCGGCAGCAAGCAGCAGCGCTTGAGCCAATGCACTAGCAAGCAGCAGCGGGGTCGCCAAGCTCAGGCTCAACGAGCAGCGAGGGCACGCCGAGGCCCACAGGCGGCAGCGGCAGCGGTGGGGACGGGCGGACGCGCCGGCAGTCGGCCCCTGGGAGTGACGTGTGGGTTGGAGTCCACTCCACCCCGCTCCGGCCGTCGTGACCGTAGCTCCGCCGCCGCCGCCGCTAGCCGAGAGAGCAGGACGGCCTTGACGTTGTTTGATAATACAGCTTGCGGCGGGACAGGCCTGGTGGCCGATCGTTCGCCGCACGTGCGCGCTGTGCACGTGACGTGGCAGACACGCGGCGGCCACGGCGCAGAGCTGGCGCTCTCAGCCTAACGAGCCGTGGGCGGCTGACGGCGCGGCTGAGTCATGGGTCTCCCTCCGGTACTGACGTGAAGTATAGAACCACCACTGGCTAGTGGCTATTCAGGTGCAGCGTGAAAAAGCGGTGACCGATTGCGTGAGGGGTCAGCGTCATGTGCTGCTGTGTTGTTGTTTGTTCCCTCCGACAGATTTAATCGGTTGTAGCCTGGCGGCTCTGGGAGGAGCTGGCGGTGTGCTAGTGTGCTCGTAGAGAGTGACGCCGGTGCGACGGTAGGGCACAGTTCGGATTCGCGTGTTATGCATAGTTGGCGTGTAACCCGGCCGCTGCCTGCCGGCGGGGCGGGGCCGTGCACGGGAACGAGTGCGTCAGAGTTGACCCCCGCGGCTCCATTCCCCGACCCGCCGACGCCCCCGTGACCTTCACGATGTCTGATCGACGCCGCCGGTCGATTTGTGGGTCGCGACGGTGGCGCCGCCGCCGGCCGCGCGTCGAACCACCAGCCGGTGGCAGCCAGCACGTGACTTGGGCCTCATGCCCACGCGGTCGGCGGCTGTGCTCGCCGCTGATTGGTCGGTGGGCGGCGCGCGCGGCCGCTCATTGGTCGGCGCGTGTGGGGGCGATCGTGGCGATTGTGGCTCCGCGTGGAAATAGCTGGGCGGTGGCGGAGGTGGCTCGGTGCCAGCGCCACTGAGCACGCGAGCTGAGCAGCCCACTGACGAGGGGGGGTCGCGAGCTGCAGCCGTTACTGGCCCCTCCAGCGGCCACGGCCACATCCGCATCGTTATGTAACCCCGAAGGTGCAAATCGATAGCGAACATTGAAACTGGCACAGCGACGTACCGCTGATATGGCATACCGAGACATCATCTGGAGCTGAAGACGGACTGCTCGTTATCGTTATCATGATCACATGCATTATATATCGTGCAATTGGTATGCATTGCAACCAATATGGTTCGATTAGCGTTGAAAAGGTCCAATGCACTTTCATCACTTTTGCACATTGAACTCAAGGTAGTTCAGTGAACGGTCTGTATCTAACACTTTAAAGGACTCGCGACCTTAAGAGCGCTCTTGTGGCAAAAAGAAAGTGGTTTGCTATGTTTGCTCCTAAGCCGCTGCTCGCGGTATGGTGGAGTTGCTCGCGACCGACAATGGCTTCTTTCCCACTGCCACTCGGAGCTCATCAAACTAAGTTGCTGATCAGCCTCGTTCGCCTCTCGGCCTACCGGTCTACATTCTCCTGAAGTAATTGCACCCCATCAAGGGCGCACAATTTCGCTCACCTCGCACAGTGGTGTCGGCGCCGCCCTAAATAATCCCCAATCTAGAACACATACAAGCACTATTCACTCACAGTGCGAGAATAGCCGGCTCTCGCGTTGCCAGGTCACCACGGCACAGCGCTATCATTATCGAAACAGCGCTCATTCGACCTAAAAAACATCATTTGCGAGGCTGGTGAGAGTCATCTGCCCGCGGCGGATGCCCTGCGGCGCGTCACGTGGTCAGACGCGTGACGCGACGCACGTGGTGACACATGACGCCACACATGAGGTGGCGCGCTGTGTCAGTCACGTGGCGCGATTGACACGACACGTGACGCGATGAACACGACACGTGGCGCGATGGACACGACACGTGGCGCGATGGCACGACACGTGCCGCGATGGACACGACACGTGGCGCGATGGACACGACACGTGGCGCGATGGACACGACACGTGGTGCGATGGACACGACACGTGGCGCGATGGCACGACACGTGGCTTGACACGTGACGTGTCGCGCGATGTGACAGGCGGGGTGACGGGGACTGTTGCATGCCATAGTTTATGACATGAGGTTTATCATATCATGTGGCATACCACACACGGCTACCGCCTTCACATGCCTTCACATGCCTTTACATGCCTTGCGTGTGGCAGTGACGAGTGTGGTGACCTCACCTACTAGCCAATACGCAGAGCTCGTTACTTTAATTTTTGTGTACAGCGGTCATGTGGAAGGCACCGATAGAAATGGTTTCGTGGAAAGAGGCTCCCCTCTGGTCTGTTGGCGGCGACTGGGTTTTCTCCATGTGTTCTCAAGGTTAATTGTCTGTTAGCTACGCCCCTCAGAGATGATAAAGTGTTCCCCACCGCAGAAGATAGAATGTCTCGAGGGAGGCTGAAACCTTTCGCTGTTCACGTTACTCGGGGACGGGGGTGGCCTGACCTTGACCTGACCTGACTCCGGTGGCGGGGTGGACGAACCCTGACTTGTCTTGGCTCGTGACAGCCCTGGAGGTTTAGACGGCACGGCCCCGCCCCGCCCCGCCTCTTGGTCCCCCCGCCTCTTGGTCCCCCCCCAGCACGAGTCCTCTTTTGTTGCCCGAGAGACCTTATAACATCAGTTCAGTTCAGACCTCAGTTTAAACACGGTGATATACATTGCTGAATATGCTATCGAGAGAATAATCACTCCAGAACTGACATCCGTCAGATCTGCCGGCTAGGTGCAGCTGGACTCTGATCTGGTCAGTCTGGGATCTGGTCAGTCTGGCCAAATATTTGGTTGTGCGCGAAGGACTTAAGCTGATAAGGTGAATGGTAAGCATCAAATCATTGCAAAAGTATTGTAGCCAGTGGCGACATATCATCTATATCCGTTGTATGTAAATATTTGGGACTAAGCTGGCAGAAAACATGTTTTAAAGCATCTTAAAGTTATTAACAACCTTCGTTATTCAGACTTCTTTCTGCTATGCCACTGTGGTCTGTTCTACTTTTATATGCCTTTTAACGGTAACTGTTTTCATTTAAAATTATAGTTCCATTGTATGATTCCCCGGATAGTTTGCGATGATTTCGTGATATTTGTAGCGCCTGGACGCACCTTTCGTTTGCAAACAATCGCCAGATCTGAACGATGGTTGGTGGAAGCGATAATCGTTTCGAACGGTAGACGGACAAAGAGAGATCACAGTTTTGGGTGACAGAAGTAAATGGGACAGCTCACTCTGCATTTCCATCGTATTCAACCATTCTAATCCTGAACATTAAAAGATGAGCTCACTCTGTCCCAATTCTTTCGACGTCGGTTGGACTCATTTTGAAACAGCTGGTCGTGAAGAACAGGCCCGGTACCACAAGTGTATCGTCACAAATAAACAAAGCGCGTGACGTTTGTGTGATTGTCCTCGTTCGCTAGCCATCTGTGTTCGATCTCTCTTCGGAACATTCCCTGTCATTCTTCGAACTGATTCGAACGGAACAGTACACGTGCCGTGCAATTGAATATTATACGAGGGCCCTGATCGTTCTGTCAAAAGCGCAAGCGCAAGCTTCCATAGAGCCTATGCTTAGAAAACTGATGGCAGGCGCCGTGCTACCATTGACCCTGATCGCTGTGTCAAAAAAGTGCAAGCCCTAGCACATAATGGTAGCACGGCACTGCCATCGCCCATTCAGTCTCTATGGAAGCTTGCTTTGCCTTGCGGCACGTTCGCAGCAGGGCCATAGGCTTCTATGAAGCTGCGCTGCGCTTTTGACGGAACGTCAGGGGCGAATTCCTGGTTACAACTCCCGAGGGATGTGTTCTGGCAGTGAGATGCGGACGGTGAGGTCGGGCTCCGGCTGGCGTGCCCACTGAACTCTATATAATGTCGCGCCCCCTCCCATGGGGGCTTGGGCCTCAGAGCCATCAGCTTCGCTTCGGTCTGGTCTGGTCTGGGTCTTGGTCTGTCTGGTCTGGTCTGTCTGTCTGGATCTGCGTCTGGTGTGTCTGCATCTGATCTTGATTAGTCTGCCGTCTGCCGTCTGCCGTCTTGCCGTCTGCCGTCTGCCGTCTGCCGTCTGCCAGTCTAGCCGTCTGCCGCTGCCGTCTGCCGTCTGCCGTCTATGACATTGATCATTCAGACCGGCGGCTTGTCTGTCCGCCGTTGAAAACACGGACAGGACAGCATCCAGCCATTCGTCTCCGGCTGCTGCGCCATTCCCGGCGGATCGGAGTCAATCGCGGCGCGCCAGACACCCGACGGTGGGGCACACGATCCGAGACGGCAGGCGGCCAAGCCAGCCCTGCGGCGGCGGCGGCGGCGGGGGCGGCGGTGGCAGGTCCGGTGTGCGGCGTACTCACGGCCGTGGCACCGTCGCCGTGACCGCCGCCGTAGCCGCGGCCGTGGGCGGAGCGACCTTGTGATGCGGCGCCGAGGGTGGAGGGGTCGGAGGGGAGGGAGGAGTTGGCTGGAGTTGGCTGGAGTAGAGGGAAGGCCCACGGTGACGGATAGCCAGTGACAGGCCGCGTCACTCACGGCTATAGTGGAGTGGGGCTGCTGCTGTCAGCCGCTGGGTAGGGTGCTGTGGAGTGTGAACGCCTCCGTCACTTTTATCACTTCCTACAAAATCATTCATCACCTTGCAGTTCAATGCGATGTGTTTTGGCGAGGACTTCGCACAAGTATAATTTACGTCATTCGAGGATATCGTGCGCCGATCTTAGGACAGGGAATAATATTCACCGTTTTGGGACGAAGGTAATGTCTTGATGCGCCTTAAAGTGTGGTTCATGTCATGGCCAGGTCATACGCCACGTGACATGTCTCTGTGTCGGAGTGGCAGGAAGCCACTTCGACCTTTCCTGTCAGGCACGCGCTGCCTGTCGCACGTGGTCGTTGCCTCGGCCGTGTGTCTGTCCCAGATGCCTGTCACACAACTGTCTCAAGTGTCAGATACAGGTGAGGCTGACACTTGAGGACTGGCGCTTGCCGGGACGGTCACAAAAGTGCAGTATTTGAGTCAGTGGAGTCGGGGTCACGATCTTTATCGATTGAGTGACTGATTGCAACTGACAGGTGGACTGATTCTCGAAGCTGTTAAGGACTGAACATGGGTTGAAACCAGCTCACCTCTGTTGTGGGAACACGTGCATGAGTGTGGGTCGGCCTCCGCGGTCGAGTTGGGTGGGTTGCGGTGGTCCGACGGGCGCACAGCCGGACCGGTTCTGGTCCTCGGGGAGTGGGGTTCAGCCTGGACAGGTCGTGTCTGGCCGGCTGCCCGCCCCGCCCCCCGCTGGCCGCCGCAGCCCACCAAACATGTGTCGGGTGGCGAGCGTGTGCCAGCGCGTGGTGGCCCCCTGCCCCCCTGGGAGCTGTGGAGCTGCGGCGCGCCCTTCAGCCCCGCCCGGCCGGCCGCCACTGCTCCACCGCCCCACTGCCACCTCTTGTTCGGCTATTTTTACCGCGGTGTGTGCGCGCGCCGCGTGCGGACTGCTCCGATTTCCGCGGCTGCGCCAAGACAGCCAGTGCGGCGGTAAACAGGCCGGGCCAGCCGTCTGGCGCCGGCGGCGGGGCCAAGGTGACAGAGGCAGGGCGGACCGACCTCCTGTCCTCCGGTGGCTGTCCCGGGCAGGGTGGACCGCGGCCCCTCCTGTCCTCCGGTGGCGGTCCCGGGCAGGGCGGACTAACCTCCTGTCGGGGCCCCTCCTGTCGGGGCCCCTCCTGTCGGGCCCCTCCTGTCATCAGGTGGCTGTCCCGGGCAGGGCGGACTAACCTCCTGTCGGGCCCCTCCTGTCCTCCGGTGGCGGTCCCGGGCAGGGCGGACCGAACCTCCTGTCGGGCCCCTCCTGTCCTCAGGTGGCTGTCCCGGGCAGGGTGGACCGACCTCCTGTCGGGGCCCCTCCTGTCCCCCAGTGACGGTCCCGGATACGTTATGCGGCACTGCAGCTCTGCAAGTCACGGCGTGGGTTGTTGATGCCCCCGCCCCGTCCCCCGCCCCGGTCCTGTCCCGTTCCGTGTCTCATCTGACCTAGCCAGCTGCGTTCCGTCAGCTACCGTTCTGCCGTGTCGGCTGATGGTGCCGCCCGTTCTGCCGTGTTGGCTGATGTTGCCGCCCGTTCTGCCGTGTTGGCTGATGGTGCCGCCCGTTCTGCCGCGTTGGCTGATGGTGCCGCCCGTTCTGCCGTGCCGTGTTGGCTGATGGTGCCGCCCGTTCTGCCGTGTTGGCTGATGGTGCCGCCCGTTCTGCCGCGTTAGTTGATGATGCCGCCCGTTCTGCCGCGTTGGCTGATGGTGCCGCCCGGCCGTGGGAGGCATCGCCGTCGGTTCGCGCGCACCTGCACCCGTGCGAGCCGGCCGTCTGGTCCGCCGCCGCCGCCAATCAATCGGCGGCGGCGGGCGGTGCTGCGCCCCGGCCTGACGTCATCCGCCGCCGCCGCCGCCGCCGCCGCCGCCGCCGCCGCCCGGTGCAGCCGCACGGGCGGCGTGGTATGACACGTGACGTCACGATGCCTGGCGGCCTCGGCGGCGGTGGCGGCGGAGTCGGGTTCGTTCAGTTCGTACCATTATCAGCTGACCGGCCGTGGCGCCGTGCGGGCTGGCAGGTGGCAGCACATCGCGAGCTGGCGTGATGTGGCTCGGGGGCGATGGTCTCTGGGAATTGTGCGCATTTTGTGGCTCAGTGCAGACAGACTCTGTGGGGGCTCGGCGGAGGCACCGGGCTCGTGTGAGTCACCAGTTGCAGAGTTTCGCAACAGAAACACGGAACGAATCACTACCGTGACGGAATGTGGCCTACTGCAGCCCGGTGTGTTCTGAAATCGGTGGAAAATACGGACACTGATGCTGTGGCCGTGATCAATGTGGCTTAGTTTAATCATATGGCTGGCATCTGCACATTTTGAGGGTTAGCAGGGGGGAATCCCGTGAACTACCGACTAGAATGTCACCCAACTGTCCCGAACCTGTGCTGCTCGCTGCCATGACTCTCATTTCCTCTCCTCATGCTCATTATTTGTACTTTTCACACACATCTGTCGTTTTCTGTCTTCACACCTGTTTGTCATAAGCCCAGTGACTGCGCTGTCTGTGTCTAGTTTCAAACCTGCAATCTGCCCCCACCCGACTGTCCGATTCCCCCTGGTCAGTAGGATTGACCACATCCCCCGTTTCTTCCCGTCTCCCCGGTCCCGTCTCCCCGGTCCCGTCTCCCCGGTCCCGTCTCCCCGGTCCCGTCTCCCCGGTCCCGTCTCCCCGGTCCCGTCTTCCCGACTGACCACGTCTCCCCTGTGTCCGACAGACGTTGAAGCGGAAGGAGCGCGAATGTGAGCACGAGATGGAGCGGCTGGCGCGCGAGAAGATCGCCAACCAGCAGCGGCTGGCGCAGCTGAAGCGCGACCTCAGCGCCAAGTGGGACCACATCGACTTCAGCCAGCTGCTGCCCGACCCTTCGGCCAACAACGATAACGACTCCAACTCTACACTCTCCGCAACAGGTCAGTCTCTCTCGGGACCTTAACTCGACACTCTGCCACGGGTCGGTGGTGTGTGTGTGTCGGGCTGACGTGGGGTGTGTACAGAGGAACACGACGGGGATCAAAATACAGGCGTGGACGGGCATGAGACTGAGGAGTTCGGGGACATTTCAGCGTGAAACGATCTGGTGAATATTGCTGTGATTTGGGAACCGTAAATAAGCAGATGAGGTTTTCCGTGATGTTTTTTCACGAGGTTTTTACCACCGATCGTGTGCGATCTACGCAGCTGAGTCGCCATATGCTCGCCTGTCCTCGTTATATCACGTGTGTGCCGGCTCAGTGCGCGTGTGCTGGCCCAGTTTGATTCTGTTGGTGCTGAGCTGCAGCTGTTGGGTGGTGAGCCAGGACCGGTGCCGGGAGGGCTTTCGGCGCACGCAGCTCAGTGGTGCGTGCAGGCTTCGTTCCCGGATGGCGTGCCGGTCACGCATACACGCACTTACAGGCCGCCGATGTGCGTAGCAGAGTTTAGTCGTATCATGCTGCGTGATGGAATGAAAACGCTTCGGCTAAGGATTGTACAGTTTTATGCCGATGTTCAGGACGTGACCGTGACTGGTCGCTCTCCTCCCACAGAGTCGCGGCTGGATGGTGACTCGTACCAGGCGAGTCCGGAGCGCGAGCTGGACCCCCCGTCCCCGGAGCCCCGCCGGCGGCCCACCGAGCGGCTCGCCGCCGCCAGTCCCGTCTACCTCGGTCACTCGTCCGGCTACTCGTCCAGCTCACCGACGGTGGCGGCACCTGCCGGCTCCGGCGGCGGCCCGGCCGGTCAGCCGGCCGGCCTGGCCAGACTGGCGGCCATGGCCTCCAGCCAGCAGAAGATGCTGGCGACGACAGGCCATAAGGTGTCGGTGGTGCAGACCAGCGCCACTGAGACCTGCGCAGGGGGACAGCTGCTGCATGCGGAGCACGGTAAGTGGGGGGGGGGGGGGACTGGTGTGGAGACAGCGGGCGGAAACGGGATTCAGCATGTGCCTGGTCTGAGAGATGGCTAGCGGTGCGTGAAGAGGCTAGGTCAGTGGTTCCCAGCCCTTGCTACACAATCACCCCGTTTCAGCAGTCAGAGGAGGCCGTTACTCCACCTTTCAAAATTTATACCGATTTATCAAAAATAGCGTTGTTTCCCTATGTGTTGATTGCACCGGTTTACAAACTTCCATTGGAGCGTCGCAACTCGCAATGAAAACAAGGACTGAGAGCGCACATGTATTTATTCCCTTTTCTTCGCCAATTTCTAAATTATTGGCTTCATTTCCGACAAAGCGCACCGACAAGTTATTGTTAGCCGAGGGCTGCATCAAAGCTGTAATAGCGTAACATTTATGGTTCAACTTCACAGGCATACCCTGCAGAATGGGTCCGTTATCCCAAATGGGGTCATACCCACCGTTTGGGAACCACTGGGCTAGGTGGTAAGTACTGTCCCTGGTTGTGGTGTTATGATGCTGTGCTAATGATGTATGAAGGACATGGCCAAGTGGCGATTACTGTGGTTAGTTAGTTGCGGTTCTCGGATGTGTTTATTCAGAGCAGCAGGACGGCTTTTGCACGCAGTGATGTCATGCATCGTTTCTGCAGAAGTCATCCGTTTTGGTATGTTGTTAAAGTGACTGACGTTGTTTATTTGTTGGAGGGGGTGGGGGTGGTTGATGAGGATGACAGTGTTGCCTACGGCGGGCTAAGACTTCAGGATGTAGCTGTCCGGGGTTCCGGGATGTACCGTCCGGCTGGTGTGGCTGTATCAGCGTTTGTATGTGCGTGTGTCTGCGTTCCTAACGGCAGGGATGTATGTCTGTGTGTCTGGTGCCAGGGTGTGCGACCCTCAGTGTATGTGTGTGATCTACCCGGTCAGTATGTCTGTGTGTCTGATGACAGCAGGACATGTCTCTCTCAGTGTACGTCTCGCTGTGCGATGGCAGGACTCTCACTGTCTGTCTGTATTTGGCGGCAGGTGTGCAGTACGTCCCTGTGACGGCCCTGTCGGAGATGGGGCGCTCCGTGGCGACCGTCTCCTACGTCGGCCAGCCGCTCGACACCTCACGCAAGGCGCTCGTCCTAGAGACGGTCCCCGGCCACATCCTCAACGCTCAGGTGAGGCGGAGGGTGGAGGACAGAGTGCGTGGAGGACGGAGAGCGGAGAGCGGAGGGCGGAGGGCCCGCTGGCTGACCATACCTGCGCGTCCCTATCTAGCCGAACCTACCGGAGTTGACTATACGATCTATCCCCTGCGCCCGGGACGCTGTCTAACGGTGTGACTACGCGATCTATCCCCTGTGCCCGGGACGCTGTCTAACGGTGTGACCTGTGTCTCTGCAGCTGATGCACGCTCCCTCCGGCGCGGTACGGCTGAGCAGTGCCGCCGTTCACGGGGTACAGCTGACGGCGGCCTCTCCGTCCCTCCAGCTGCTCACTCCGACCGGTGTGCGGCTCCTGGCCGCGCCTGGGTCGGTGCACAACTCAGCAACCTGCGCAGGTGAGCTTCTGGCTGCCCTGGTCGGCCCTGTCGGCTCTCCACATGTATGGTGGACCAGGTCGCTGGCCCGACTCTGTCAGGCCAGGAGTGTGTCCATGTCGGTCATCTGTCGAGCTCGAACCTCGTCCAGACGGTGTGCCCGCTGGAGGAGGACCCTGTTGCGACCCTGACCCCCGTTAGATGAGGACCATTTCAGACGCCGGTGCTGCTTCAGTCATGGCCCTATCCCAACCCAAAGTGTCTGGTGTTCGAAATCCTGCGATTCTTCTGGTTGCAATATGCGTGAATGCGAGTAATAATTTCGCTCGTGATGCATGACTACGCCTGGTGCCGAAGACAAGCAGAACTGAGTTTGCCCCTGTATTCTCCTGTGATGAACCACGCTGTTGAAGCATCTCTGTGTCGCATGCTGTCCCCAGAGCGCCTGACTTACCTCGCCCGTCTGTTTGATCTGCGCAGCGGCAGTGATGACGACTTCCAGCGTCGGAGTACAGCGCTCTGTGCTGGCGCTGCCGCCGCGCCTGGCCATTCCCCTGCCGCGGGCTGAGACCGCCCCCACCGCCGGCAAGGTGTCAGGTGAGAGAGCTAGAGCTGTGACCTGTGGTCTGTGGTCTGTGGTCTGTGAGCTGTGACCTGTGACCTGTGAACTGTGATCTGTGATCTGTGATCTGTGACCTGTGATCTGTGACCTGTGACCTGTGAACTGTGATCTGTGACCTGTGTCCTGTGATCTGTGACCCGTGACCTGTGACCTGTGAGCTGTGATCTGTGTCCTGTGACCTGTGAGCTGTGGTCTGTGACCTGTGACCTGTGACATGTGTCCTGTGACCTGTGTCCTGTGACCTGTGACCTGTGACCTGTGACCTGTGACCTGTGACCTGTGACCCGTGACCCGTGACCTGTGTCCTGTGACCTGTGACCTGTGAGTCGACGCTCCGAATGGTGAGAGCTGTGGTTTTGACCAGGGCGCTGTGAGGGCGGCAGGGTTGAGAAGTGGGGAGTGATCCACGGGGGAGTGTCCTGTCTCTTGTGCTGGGGTAGGAGTATCGGCCCGATAGGCGAGAACTGCTCGTGCTTCAGAGGTGGTTATTGTGGCGAGGATTGGCATCTGACCAGCAGTCTCAGAGGTGGATGTGTCGATCTATGTTTCATCGTAAGGCTGGAGGAGCTGGAGCGTCGCACGGTGGTGTGGTGACCGCCGCTATGATAGCACGTGTCCCCGATAGTCGTATTGTGTGCTCCTCTAGGACGGTCTGCCAGCCGTGGCCGGTGCGATATTCAGTGTTTAAAGGGAATGTTTCACATTAACATAAGATTTTGAGTTGGACCATGGCCAAGTGTTGGAATTCCATTGAAATTAAGTATTGTAGAAGTTAAAACACCCACAGAGGTCTAATCGAAAGTTAAATTTGAGTTTGGTTTTGACATCTGCAAAAAATAAGGCCCTAGTGTATTAGGGTAGCCTCTTAGCGGAAAGACCGGTCTTTAAAGCCGATTGTCGTCGCCCCTTTTTTCTCAAATGTGATGAAAGTAGACTTGTTTTACATTGGCTATACATTTAGCCATACACTAGTCATAACATATTGCAGCGTGAAGTTTTTTTCTATTTCCAAAAAATTCCTCATATGACCGTCATCAGCCCAAATACTTAAAAACTTAAGTTTTTTCATGAAATGAGCACTGCTTTGTGGAGAAAAACCAAATGTCAAGAATCTCGTGCTTCGCAGCAATACTTCATATTTTTGCCACCCACAAGACCGGGCCGGCACGTACATTTGGACAAACTTTCAGAGAAAGTGAAGGAACATACCTTATAAGGACTGTTTCTAACGCCCGCAACTGGATTAGGTTTCAGGCTTTTCATTTTCCCACCGGTCGCTCCCGTGCCTAACTTAAATCGGTTAAGCCTCCACCAACCTCAACCAGTTGAGCAAAACCTTCACCGCTTGGCTAGCGTTAGAGGTTGGTGGAGGAAAGTTAATGTTACGTGACAATAGTTCTGGCACACGGTCGGCCAGTAGTGGCGCGATGACCATGCTGTTGACAGTGGAAATATTCACCGTCCGTTCCCGTGCTCCACTCGCGCCTCAACTGTCGGGATGAAAACCTCTTCGGGTTAACGGCGCTGGAACAGCCCCGGCCATAGTCTGTCTAACGAGCACAGCTTCGCGTTACGTGCCGGCCCCAGGTTCACGAATACCAGGATCCTTCATGACGGCATGTCGGGAGTAGAAATCCCTTTACCCAGCTCGATCACGTGCTGAAATCACGAACTTTACCAAAGGATGACGACATCATTGTGGTGCATAGAGCACTAACCGTCCGTTCCACAGATTCAGTCATCCTTATTGTTTGGTAAAATACACCTGATTTAGCGAAAATACGTGGAAAATTTGAGGTGTTAAAGTTAGCCATGTAAATAGAAAGAAATTATTTATTTTGCCATAGGGAACAAATACCATAACATCTTTTTAAGGAAAATGAAATCCCTTTATCTTTTGCTGCCAGATGCTACCAAACAAGCATGGTTTATTCCGTTGCGTGGTGAAGGTATTTAATGCTTCAAACCTCTAAAACCGTGATATAAGTTGTTTTAACTTCGAATAATCAACAGCGAAGAACATTCACCTGGTGTCCGTATGACTTCCTGCCATGCTGCTTCTTTTAAATCTGGGACGGTCTTAAAACCGGACATGCGCCAAGCATGTCGATATTCCTGAAGATAAATGACGAGAATCGCTGCACCATAAACACCTTTGTTTATTTGCTATCATAATGCAAAATATGTATGTCAAATGTTCTCAATATCTCCCCGGGAGTCGTTTCTCCCTCGTGGGTAAACCTAATTAGTACAGGAATCTTGTCACGTGCCTGCGTGGCTCTCAGCGACTGCTCGTTCCCGGAGCTTGTTACCGGTGCCGTGCCGTCTAGTGAGAGGTGCCGTCTCGTGTGTCTGTGTGTCTGTTAACAGGCGCGTCCGCCGTCCTGTCGTTACTGACGAGACAGGGTCAGAAGCCGAGGTTCGTCAGCTGTTCGTGGTGTCTGTGTTGTATGGCAGCAGTTTCACAAAATTCGTTTCTGGCTTGGGTCTTGTAGTGGCAATTTAAGCCCAAAAAGACTGCGGGAGTGGAAAATTAGGTGAAACAAAATCATCTTAACTTTGCTGTGACGCTTTAACAAATACCTGTGCCTATAAAAGCGTGTGCAAATTTCCGTATTTCCAATGGAGTGGAAAATTGATGCAATGGATTGGAAAAAACAAATGGGGGTGAGAGTGGAAAATGATTGACATCTGGGTGTCTTTTTCCACCCAAATCAGCAAACTTTGGGACACTGTATGGCAGTCAGCACGTATTTGTCCGAATCGCGTCGGCTATGTAGCCGTGCTGCACGGCGGTCGGTGGTGAGTGTCGTCTGTGCACCCAATGACCGTGCATCCGGAGCGTACTCGGAAGTCAGGAATACTCAACTGCCTTTGTTCGCTGTTCGTAGGCTGCCCGGCACCGATCGCTTGCCGCCGGCACACGGGTCGTTGGAGACCTGGTTCTCTGTCCGTACCGAGTGTTGACCGCTAGTTCTCTGTTCGTACCGGAGTGTTGACCGCTAGTTCTCTGTTCGTACCGGAGTGTTGTCCGCTGGTTCTCTGTCCGTACCGAGTGATGACCATCGGTTCTCTGTCCGTACCGGAGTGTTGACCGCTGGTTCTCTGTCCGTACCGGAGTGTTGACCGCTGGTTCTCTGTCCGCACCGGGAATTGGGTTAACCGCTGGTTACTCTGGTCCGCCACCGGAGTGTTTGAAACCATTCGAAATTCTCTGTCCCGTACCGGACAAGTGTTGACCGCTGGTTACTCTGATTCGATAACCGGAGGAAAAAAGTGCGCTGGTCCTGCTAGTTCTCTGTTCCGTACCGGTAGTTGTTGAACAACGCTCCCCGACGTGGTCTGGCTGTTTCATCCCGAGTGTGACTCGCTGGTTCTCTGCCGTACCGAGGCTTAAGTGACTTTGAACCGTCTGGAGTTCTCTTGCCCGTACCGGTAATAAACTTGTCCCTAGCTGCTCCGAGTGCTTAACCGCTCGTTCTCTGGATCCCTTCTATAACGGGCGGAGTGATTGTCCGGCGTAGTTCTCTGCGTCCCGTCGTACCGGCACAGTGTTGGAAGCCCAAAGCTGGTTACTCTGTTCATTACGTGAGTGTTGACCGTTGGTATCTACATATTTCCGTACCCGCGCTATGATGATGGACCGTCTAGTTTCTCTGTCCGTTTACCGGTCTAGTGTGACCGCTGGTTCTTCTTGTTCATACCGGAGTGTTGTTCCGTCGAGGTTTCTTCTGCTTCCATACCGGAGTTGTTGTCCGCTGGTTCTCTGTCCTAACCGGAGTCGCTTGTTTTCGCTGGTTTCTCTTTGTCCGTACCGGAGTGTTGACCGTTTGTTTCTCATGTTTCCATTACCGGAGTGTTGTACCGCTGGTTTCTCTCTGTTCTATTACCGGTAGTGTCTGTCCGCTTTTAGTTCTCTGTCCCGTACCGCGAGTGCTTGACCATCTGGTTCTCTTGTCCCGTACCGTATGTGTTGTAGTTACCGATGCGATTCTCATCCCTCCGCGTACCGGAGAAAAGAGTGATTGGTCTCGGGGCTGTGCGTTTTCTAGTCTCGTACGAGGTAGAAGACTATATTTCACTTCGCATCCAGGCGAGTTTGCTTGACCACTGGTTCTCATGTCTCTGTACCGTTAGATGTTGAGTACGCGCCTGGTTCTCTTTTCTCAATGAGCCGGAGTGTTCTGTGGCACCCTGGCTATGCGCTTCTCTGCTCTCGTGACCCGACTGTTTTTTGGACACGCCTGGGTGTCTCTGTCTTTTAATAAGCATTATCCGATAACACGGCCGGATAGATTGTCTCAGTAAGAGTTAACGGAACTGCACCATTTTGTTCGCTGCGACTCTGGTCCGGCAGTGTCAACTGCTCGCGTGATCGTCACAGACTGTGTGATCCCAGCTCAACTGATCCTACCCTTCTCCTCGTTCTCTCAGGTGCGACACTCAGCCTCGATGAGACTCGGGCCTAGTCGGCCCGTCTACACACCAGCCACCTATTAGAATCCGTCCCTGCGGAGACACGCTCCAAAAGTATTAGTCTTATTTGCGTAATACCATGGTCGGCTGCCACGGCCTAAGCTCGCCGGTGCAGCGTAGGTGGAGAGTCGCGTTATAGTATGGAGCTAGTGGAGCATGGAGCTGGATATCCTTAGCCATTGTCGGGGGAAGGGTCATCCGTGACCCTTGTTTGTTGGCAAACCTTATTGTGCATGAAGCCGTCGCCAGATCGGTGGATAGCCCTTACAAACTGCGGAATGGGCTTATGTATGTGCATACTCTTTCAGCAATTGAGCAGATCTCGTTCCAGAGGACCCATGCTCGAGTTGCGCCGCTGACTCTGACAAAAGAACAGCCCCAAGGTCTGTTCCCGCCGATGATCGATGTTCGTACCTCATCTTCCTTCATGTTGGTCTTTCCGTTTCGCCTTTTTTTGCAACTGAGTCAGGTGACTGTGTACTTGAGTCTTTGACTCTACCCTCCCTGGCCGATGAAACACCGTCGTACTTTTCCATGGCCTATTCCCCTGCTACTTCTATTCGATGGTCCGTTCCCTGTTGTCCAGTTTCTTCTTTCTGCGGGCCTGTCTCCAAAAAGTGTTTGTCTTCGCGCTGCGCTGCCAATTCCCGCACACAATGGTCCCGCATATTACGCTCCCCCGCTCGAGGGCGCCTCTTGGCGTCTCGTTCAAGGCGATAATGTAAAGCCACAGTCTTGGCTTGACGCGGCTCGGTAATGCACCCGGACGGACCGGCGGTGAGTAAAAATCTCTGCTCTTCTACGCTCTGCCACCGTCCTCTTCTTCTCGCCCTTCTCTCTCTTCCACTCTCTCCCACTCCCTACGGGTCACGGCAACGACTCGGGTCGCGGATGGTCTTTCTCTGTTCAATGGACACAGAGCTTAAGAGTGTGTGGTAGAATCATTTTTGGACGTTGGACATTATTTTGGTTTCTATTCTGTTGTTGCATTAGCAGTTGTTTCCGTTCCATTCCGTTCTGTCAATACTCTATGAAATTGGTCTTCCATTCCATTCCGTTCTGTTCCGCTTGAGTCCGAGTTCAGAACACCTCGCCCGCTCCACTCCATCTCCATTCCGTATTAGGTTTCCGTTTAACTGTCTCGCTCCAGTTTGTTTTCTACCGCTGCCTTCTGCGGCTGATATCTGCTCCACGGCTAAAGTCATCCTGCCGTCTTCTGACGCCTGCCGTCCTCTGCAGGTGGTGAAGCAGCTGCCGGTGATCTCTCCGTTCATCACCAGCGCGTCACAGCAGCCGTCCCGCTCCATGGTGGTTGTCTCCGCCGCCAGTTTGCTGCCAGTCTCCAAACACTAGGCGGCGGCGGCGGCGGCGGCGGCGGCGGCGACCGGAACCTGAAGTTACCCGCGCCGCTCATAGGTGGCAGCACGGGAGCTGGTCCAGCCGCGGTGACCGGCGGGGGCGTGGTTCGTCCAGCGTGGGTGGGAACTGTGCCGACCGCAGTGTCCTTGTCAGTAGCTCGGCGTCGGTTATGGTGGCGTCGGCATGCTCGGGGCGCGGTACATCGGGAGCAACAGTAGCGAGGAGGCCTCCAGGGGCAGGATGGCCGGCAACGGTGGCGCCACCTGTCGCCTCTCCGATGCCCCCGGAGACTCCCGGTGGACGGGTAGTGTTACCATGAGGGTACGTGGGTTCAGCCAGCCGACACAGGTGACAGGTGTTGGCCGCGCCTGCCGCGCGCAGACCAGGGCTCCTAAGGTCAGAAGGGTGGGGACTCTCCATGATCACCCCTTGGTGGGCTCCGCGCGACTTCGGTCCCACAGGCCACCCTTTCGGTCCCAACTCGGTTGGCCTAGCTCGGAATTTTTCAACCGTGTTAACATCTATCCATGCGTTTTCACTGGGCGGAAACAGCCGAGGCATTGCATTGTAAATCCTAGCCTATATAGGACGCGTCATTATTCAGGGATTACGAAGGTGTCTCTTATCTGGTGACTGTCATGATAGGAGACACGAACGCTTAATGTCCTTTCTTTCCATGCAACTCTCGGAAGTGTATAGGTAATTCTAAAGACAACTAGGAAATGCCACTGTCGCCGAGTGGTATGCTCCCCCTTCACATCTACCGTGTAGATGTGCCTGTTAATGATAAACCTAACCCTGATTCTATCGTCAAAGAGTGTTAAAATCACAATGTCGAGGAACTAGAGAAGCGAAAATTATTATAAAAAGCGGCACTGTCTAGCAACCGCCGACAAAAATATCCTCAGTAGCATTACCCTGACTGCGTCCACTGTTGTTACCGCCGCATCGGCGTCACTTTGAGCTGCATTCAGCATAACAGTGAGCGGCAACCACTGAACTCTATAGAGAGTGGCCGCATAACGACAGCAGTTGAGGCGCCCTTAAACCCGAAATCATCATCTTGTATGGTGAAGGATGAATATTATTACCAATTTTTGCCACGTTACACGCACCAGAGGGTCGTCTGGGCCCGAGAGCACAGCTGCTTGTCGATGGAATCTGGTGTCCCAACATGGTATGGTCGTTGCATTCGATGTCTTGGGATTCATAACTTTGATTCGTCCATGTGGACTAGCCATGAAATTCAGATCCATAGTTCATTGAGGGAGAAAGTCCAAAGGCGATAGTTTTGTCCGACTTTTCGGCATCAATGATACGAAACTACTGTGTCGGATTGTGGGACAATGTTCTCACCCGAGACCTTTCGGATTGTGAGATAAACCCGTCAATCAGAATAGTAGGCAAGAGCTGATGAATATGCTTCACAATACCTTTAGACGGGCTTCCATAGGTGCTGTCAAATTATTCCGATGTTAATAATACCCCCAATGACCGATTACAATACGGCATAATTAATCGAAACGACTGTTGCGAAATTACGACTGGGCGTTGTTACATTATTCGTGCGTCTGATCTCTAGTTCGGGAAGCTTCATTGTTCTAAAATGAAACCGATAGCATGTGTTAGTTGGCTGCGGCGCGGGGACACCGGCCGGCTGGGCTGGCCTCGCCGTGTCCCGCTGGTGTCCGGCGACCGCTGTCCGGCGGCCAAGGCAACCTGCAGTGTACACGTCATGCCTAGTACAATGGCCCGGCCCGTGTGGGCTGCGGGGGCGGGGGAGGGGACGGGACGGGGCAGAGTGAGGCAGAACGGGGAAGGTTTTGTTAGTACCCCGCGTGCCCCAGGTTTCGGCGTTTGTGATGGATCTGTGTGTGGCCGGGTGAGAGGGAGCGTTCTCTGATGTGTTGCTATTGGTCTGAGTTGACGACGCGAGGGGAGGCAGCTGGGTGCGGGCACGGCTGTAGGTCGCGGTCCGCTGCTGGCCGGGGGAGAGTGGAGACGGAGGGAGAGAGAGAGTGGGACCGGGTGGCTGGGTTTTTAGCTGGCGTCGGTGTCTTCTTGGTCCCCGCGGCGGGCGGCGGGCGGCCCCTGCGCCCTCTGACTTGACCTCCGTGTGCAGGTCGGCGCCCACTCCGTCGGGGGCCGGCCGGGCGACTGTTCAGTTTCGGTGCTCTGTGATATTCGTGTCTGTTGTGTATGTCGCGTTTGCTTGCTGTGAAGAAGGCGCGGCTGTCGCCCCGGTCGCCGCGCCGCTGTTTTGGTTTGAGGTCGGCGCATGTGCCGGTTCTGTTGCGTTCGTTTTATTGAACCTTTATCTCTCGGCTAGGGAGTGGGCGAGGGAGTGGGCGGCGTTGAGTCGCTGGAGCGGGGTTCTCGTGGCTGGGTCGCCGGCGGCGCGGCTTTAAGCGCGGCAGCTCCGAACCAGGTGCTGTTTCCAGGCCGCGTGACAGTACGGTGTGTGTGTGTGAGAGCCGGTGAGCGTGACGGGTGACGTGTGACGGTGTGAGGGATACGATACCGGGGCTGGCCGGCCGCGCCCACTCCGCCCTGCAATAACCTCGGAACCGGAGCTGGCGGTGGCGACGGCCACTTCCGCTCGTCCACGCCGACCTCTTTCCTTGTTAGGCTTGAATTGTATATGGTGAATATCTAATGCTGTTCAGTATGTTGTTGACTGTGTACCCTTATTGAAATACATGTCCATGATGCAGTCCGCTTTTTTCGGAAGCCGCGAGAAACACATGTGATTAAGAAGGACGTTATTTCGCACGATTAAGCTGTTTGAAAGGCCTCTTACAATTAGGCGCTGATGGGCATAAGCAATGGAGGTGAGCAGATAGGAAGATAAAGAGTCACTGGCTTCTGACGTAAAGCCGTCATCAGATTGAAAGGGGATAGTGTGGATATGCGGAGGGGAGACGAAATGCACTTCCTCGGCTGCGGGAGACTGACTTTGTCGCCACCAGGTGGCCTCCTGGTGCTGGCAGAGGGCGCTGCCTAGTGTTGGCAGAGGACGCCACCTGTCGCGATTTGTTACCAGATTGGCGTACCAACGCATCTGTGCGTTTTATTTCGTAGAATAAGTTTGAAACGCATTGCTATATAGCGCCTTTGTGTATTTGGTACTGGAGTGAACCACAGAGTGGTGCTGGTAGCTGACAAGCTTCGGTAATATCGCCTAACAATGAAGCGTTCCTATAATGGGCGCGGCACTGAACTTCTCATGCTGGTGCCACTGTTGGACTCAGGCATCTTAACACATTTATTTGCCATTCGTCTTTCATTATATCTACTTTCACCTTGCTACGTTCCTCTCTCCTGCTACATATATCTTATGTAATCATGTGCTGGATCCGCTCAGTTCGGGTAATCTGTTGAGCTGTGCCTCCGTTTTATTATAGGTACTTCGTGTGCCTCTCAACAGATGGTGACATGGAACCACTGCCGGATCCAGCCTCCCGATATGGGGGAGAGGGGCTAATTTCGCTGTGGGCCTCCGGGTCCTTGACCCTGGGAGGGGGGGGGGGGTCGATTCGTAAAAATATTTTATCTAGTGTAAATTTAGAAATGTATAACTTTAGAAATGACCAAAATACGATATCTCGCCGTGTGTAGTGCACTTAAATACCTGCAAGGTAAACGCCGGTACGTTATCATCACAAATGGGACTCATGGCGGCTGCTTCGCAACATTTTCTCCTAATGGCCTGTAATTTGTGTACCATTTCAACCGCAAAAACGTTCTTTATTTGAGATACAATGCAAGGGAATTCTTATCCGGCTATTTGCTCTCCGAATTATAACGCGTTTTTATTTCTATTAGAGGAATTCTTACGTTCTTTGTTTGTGTTCTTAGTTTTTTTTGCGGAGAAAAAGGAGTAATTTCTATTACCCCCTGTCGAGCGTGGAATGGGGGTGTGGTGGGCAGACGTACTGCTATAGCTTTATTAATTGATAAGTTATTTGCCAAACACATTTTTGCAAAAATAACGTTTTTGACCTTTGACGAATTCTGGAGCCTTAAATTTTGACGTGAGCTTATATTTGAGGACTTACGGTCGAATACAAATTTTGACAGCTTTCGATTACTCTTTCCCGTTTGCTTCTACCTACTGTAGCTATCATTGTTTCCAATATAATTTGGAGTATCTGGAGCAAAGTCCTAAATCTGGAAAATCTGACCTTTGATCTTCTCTGGTAACCTTCATATTGACCTGAAATATGAAGGTTACCAGACCTAAAAAAGGCCGAAGTACTTTCGATAGAGCTTGTCTCGAGCTATCTAACTCCGTTTTATGCTTGCCGCTACGTTGCGTGATTTTCGAGATCATAGGCCCTCCCTATTAGGGGGGGGGGGAATCCGCCTCCCTCCAGGGCGTGTAATTATCAGAGACCCTCCATGGCGCGTGTTACAATGTGCACTTCTGATTAATTTAATGTTATAAATAATTAAGATGCCGACACAACAGGCCGGAACATCAATTTGCTTCCAAACTTCCCGCGCAGGAAAGACTGGGAAGTAGACGACATATTTCTTCCACTTGACTTCGCCACTACGCATCAGGCTACTACAGATCCCATGTACCGGCGCTGCAACCCGGTGCCAACAGGTTATGAGCCCGTGATCTTATCCCCTCGGCCACGGGGACGGCAATTATGTCTACTTATATTTCTGTCCCTAGATGGCAGTAGTACTAAACGCTTGAAGTTATGCTGTACCGCACAGCCTGAACCCGGGAACTGCGGGCTGCGCGATGGGGAGGGGATAACGAAAGTCATTCTAGTCATCAGCTGGTTCTACCAGTATCCTCTTAACCGACCCCTGTATATGCATATTGCATATGCACACTGTTCTTCACACTGCGCCGTTTCCAACATCTGCCTTCTCCGACGAACACGATCCCAAAGAGCGGGAGAGCGAGGGGGATGCCAGAGGCGCCTGTCGGTTTTAATACGTGTATTATAACCAGCAATATGTGTGTCACAGTTGTCAGACAGACGCGCCGCTGGTCGGCTGTGTCCCGTCCTCCGCGGGTCCGCCGGCAGCTGCGGTCCGTAGGGCAGTGTCTCAGTCAGTGTGTCAGGGCAGTGTGTCGGCCGTCCCCCGGCCCCGGCGGTCACCGCCACACCAAACCTCGTCCCGTCAAACCATCGGCCCGGCACCGACACATCGCCACACAAACAGAGCCAACGGTAGTTCACCTCGGGCGAAATGTATCCGGCCAGATGCGAGTTAGAGTGATGATTGGTCTACGCATGATCGTTGTCGGAATCAGTCACTCTTGTATGATTATACCACCCCAGAAATGGGGCTTATCAACTGTAAAACAACCAACTTCAAGTGTAAAACAACCAACTATGGCACGCACATTTCGTCTGGAACAAATGACAAAAGTTATCTGGGCACTCACTGCCTCCGTCGCTCAGTAACGTCGAACCCGCGCAGCATGAGCGGTTGACCGACGGCTGAATGCGTGTGTGCGTATCTGCATGTATATGTTGCCAATGTTTTATGTAGTCGTGCATCCTTTCTCCTGCTACGCCGTCCTTCTCCTGTGAAACAATCTGCGGATCGAGGGCCAGCTAATCCGTCATTCCAGAGGGCGGCTATCCGTGCCCCTGTCCGTTCCGGTGCAGGTACCAGCAAGTGCCAACGATCTCCAACGAGCGTGTCTCCTTGTCGTCACACATACACACACGGACGCCGTCTCCTCACCCCAGCGCGCGACCGGCACGTTATGTCTGTAAAATGCGGCAGTGATTGTCCCATATTTTGTCGCGATGGCGCAGCGCGCGCGACACCGAGCGGCGTGCGACTGCACCGCAACGCAGCCGCCGTCGTAGGCGCCGCAGCTGTAAAAAAGGCGCCGCCTCCAAAACGCTGGCGGCGCTGCTTGTACGTGGCCCGGGGCGGCGAGTTCAGAGCCCGGCCTGCCCGCGGCACTGGACCGGAGGAGACGTGACGTGACGGTCTGGTGACGTCACGGCGGGCGGTGACCAGCGCCGCGATGCGCCGGAGAACACACGGTGAGTGGGAGCCGGGCGGCGGCCCCCTGCACGGCAAGCATTGAGCGGAGCCGGGAGTGTCAGGACGCGAGGCGTCCGACACCCCGGACAGGGACGCAGCCAGGCAGGTGGGGCAGGGCAGAGGTCGGCCAAACACCTCCGAGAGAACCAGGTGAGAACATAGGCGTAACGCCCGGCCATATCCCGTGAAAGATCCACTGAAACGTCCCGCTGAGACAGGCGAGTTTCGACTGGGTTGTGGAAGCCGTTTTCGTCAAAATGACTACAATTTCCAAATGGTTTGTCACAAGTTAGTCCCTGGCTTCGTCCCTGGAGACACATAGTTCATATCGATCGGCGGCTGCCGCGAATCACACTGAGCATGAGGTTCCACCCGAATTCCACAGCGCCACAAATGAACGAACATACAACGACAGTACCAAAGGACACTAATGCAGTATTTGTGCTGAGCGTCAAATCGGCTTCACTCAAGTAAAAAGGTAAGATCGGTTCACAACACGACACCACTACACACCACTGGCGTGGCCGCTGTGGACGCCGGCTGCGGGGCGGATCAAAACACTGGCTTGGCCGGCGCGGCCACACCCACCGAGCCCCAACTGGCCACAACAACACCAAACAGCGACGCGGCGTTAAAGCTCTGTAGTAACCCGTCTGCACGCTGGCTTCAGCTCAGCTGGCCCGCTCCGGAGGCCTCCGGAGGCGCCCCGTCAGCGGCCGGGCGACACGGCCCCCTGGCAGCGGGACGTCAGACGCGCGGGCCACCGCCCACGGCACGGGGCGCCAGCGGCGGCACCTTACATCGACTCCCACAGCGCTTCTAACGATATTCTCTACACCAGGCTAAATGTATCTCCGATTTGTCGAGCGCGGCCGCTCCGAGAATACCGCTCGGGAGACACACAGTGCCTCGGCCAAAGAATGTTCAAAGGTAGCGGTAGTAGAGTAGACATCGGGAGCAGGGGGCCAAAACTGCTAATTTGCCAAAACTGTCAAAATGCTGCCGCCTTGGTGGAAGCCATGCATGCACGGCAAGGTAACCAGGGTTTCGATAGTGGATTGCACAAAGACGGGGAAAATAATGATAGCAGATAGGGCACAGACATTAGGTATTACACATGGCTACTCTTTCAACAAAATACGAACCCTATCAAATCACTTTTCTCGACGGAAGTGTTCGAACTTAGCTTTGAAGCCATCATGGCTCCTAGGAAAAGTGAGTCACATACCAGTATGAAGTAAAGAAGCAAGTACAAATGGTCTAGATCAACAATCACAAATGTAAAAATTGAACGATCGTTCAAGCATCGCTACGCTACTCTTACATGGCTCATCAATGTGCTCTTTTGATGCATCGAATTAAACAGCATTATCAAATTATACCTTTCATGCATCTTCCGTGTGACTTTGTGCATAAGCTACAACATTTTTGACATTTCAACAGTCGAACATGAGAACGAGTAATTGTTTCATTTTTACCAAAGTCAAAGAAAATGTGAAAGCTTGTGAACCAGCCAAGCGTTTTTGAGACACTTTTTTGCTAATCATTACCAACATTTTGGGCCAATTTTATATATCCTGGGTCAATTCTGCTTTATCTATTTGTTATTGTCCTTGAGCCACTTTGACATTCGTTCTGCTAAAGTTCCTGAACAAGCATTTCAAGCGTCCGCAGTGCATGCACAGCTACCATGCGGGAATCAGCCAGCCTCATAAACAGCACAGCGGTTATTGAGCCGTGGCGAGCCGCCCTGCGGCGAACACGCCCACCTCACACAGCAGCGACAACAAACCACCCACCAACACCATCACCAACAACACCACCTGCTCCTCCGCCTCCCATTCGGACACCGTTCAACTAGCGTCCTTCAAAATGTTCAACGTCAAAAACTACTCAACTGCGTCTGACAGTCTGTTCCAAACAGGCGAGCCGCTCAGCGGCTCCAGTTGGCTCTGTGCGCTTGTGAAGGAGCACCGGCGGCTGTCAGCTCTCCTGTGATATCTCCGGACGCCCAGGAGGAGGTCGCCCACCGCTCCGGCGGCCGGCCGGCCGGCGGGGCGGGGGCGGCGGGCGCCGTCCGGCGGCGCCCGGAGCTGCTCTCTCGGCCGCCGGCGACCACGATCAGAGCGAGCCGTCGTCGGGCGGCAGGCAGCAGGCACAGCAGGCGGGGCGCGCCGGCCGCCGAGCCGGCGCCGGCGCCGCCGCTGGCTCCAGCAGGACGCCGGCGGCGCTGGGCTGCGCGGCGGCCGCCAGCCGCTCCTGCTGCTGGCGCGCCTGCAGCAGCTGGTCGCGCCACCTGCCCACCGTCTCTGCCGGCACGTAGGTGCTCTGCTCGGGGTCGACCGGCGGCCCGTGCTCTCATTGGGACGAGGGCGGCTCGGCCGGCGGCGGCGGCGGCTGCGTGTGGCGCGCGTACCGCGGGTGCTCGCTGATGCTGTGGTAGTGGCCGTGGTACACCACGCCGATCTCGCGCAGCACGTCGCCGCGGATCGTGGCCTTGAGCGTCCACGTGCGGCAGTCGTCGCCGTCCAGCTGGCGCTCCATCCGCTCCACGTCCAGGATCTTGGAGCTGAGCCGCTCGAGGATGACGCCAATGTCCTTGATGCTGAGGTAGCGCGTCCGCTCCACGGACAGCTGGTCAACCAGCAGCAGCAGCTTGGTGCTGGTGCCCTCGTTGGCGGTGTTGTCCTCGCCCTCCTCCGACTCGGAGCTCTCTCCAGCCACGCCGCCCTTCGCGCCGCCCACCGCGATCACTCCGCCCGCGGCGCTGCCTTTCGCCGCCGCCGCCGCCGCCGCTGTCGCCGCCGCCGCCATCGCCGCCGCCGCCGCCTCGTCAAACCGGACGTGCGCTGCCGGCGGCCGCCGCCCGCCGGCCACCTCCTGAATAGGGGAGGTGGCCGCCGACTTGGTGATGGCCGTGACTGAGGCGGCGCCGGCGCCAGCCCCGTGTAGCGAGCAGCAGTGGAAATCGCACGTCTTGTCGGCGGGCGAGCCGCGCGTCGCGTGGTGGTGGTGATGGTGCGCCGCCGCCGCCGCGCCGCACTCCGCCGTGTGCACGTGCGGCGCCGTGGCCGACTCGACAGAGCTGCCCTGGCGGGTGAGTCGCGTCGGGTAGGGCGGCGGTGCGCCGTGCGGTGGTACCGGCGGCGGTGCGTCCGGCGGCTCGCTCGGCATCTCCCCCACCCCGCGCACCACCAGGTGGGGCCGCCGCTCGGTGCCGCCGCCGGCGCGCGTCGAGTCCCAGTGCAGCTGCACCGTCACCTGGCCGCGGTTGTCGGCGATCTTCCAGGAGGGCGCCTCGTCCCGCAGGTCGAGCGCGTGCATAGTTTGGCAGACGATGCGCGGTATGCAGGTCAGGGCTGCCGAGAGAGGGATGACGTCACGCAACAACAGCTAGACGACCCAAGTCAAATCAGCAAGTTAAAAATATTTGGAATAATACGGTGTGTTTTGAAGTGCGTGGTGTGTTTTACCACCAAACGCCGTGCTAAATGGGTTGCAACGCAGTGGTTTCCCAGTTCATCTATGTTTCACCGATGGAGATCAATGCAAGTATTCATGCGAAGTTTTCACATCCTAGGTTCAAAAAGCAGCTGATATATGGCTACATTTTGGGAAAATGGAGGCGGTGTCCTCGGTTTATGCCGAAACCCATGACAATAATAAACAAAAGATCGAGTCAATCTTACGAATGGTGCACGACCAAAAAAGGCAACAACCATGCTAACTTCTCGAAGTATAATGCTGTTGAACTGTGAGAATGGTGACAGTTCTCATGCAATTAACCAGCGAGTTACTTGGGTATATACTATATTCCACAACGCGACTTAGGGGGTCTATTTTTTCCCCCTCGGATCTCCGGAACTGCAGAGCCGATCTAGAAAATTCAAACGGCGTTCAATAGCTCTTGAAAATTTGTCTCAAGAAATATAATATTGTTGATCTCAGGGTCACTGATGACGTCACAGGCGACGTCAAAGGCAAAATGTTTGACCGTGTCATACATGTCTCTATGGATGGAATTGTCGCGTAAAGGTGCAAAATTTCAACGCATAAGCAGTTGATAAATTGGTGTGATTCGTGTGTTTGACACTTCCATGTACCATTCTAAGCTTTTGATGACCTTAAGTCAGGTCAAGGTCATCCGAGGTTAAGAGGTCAAACTATAGATTACGGTCATAAGGCGTTGTAACACATGTTCACGTGTTTTTTAGTCTAGAGCGCGAAAAATGACCTCAAAACATTGCTTGTTCAATTAAACTAGAAGTAAAAAGCAAACACGAACATTTATTTGTATGCATGGTTATGTTGTAGAAATGGTCAATTTTGGTCTTTGAAAGGTCATAACTCAGTAATTTTGTACGATATCGACTTTAAACGTGTTACGCATATCCACCGGATACGTCTCAATTATCTTTATTCCGGTTTTTTATATTTTTGTTTTTTAGATAACAAAGTTTTTTTATTTCTTAAAATTTTGAATTTCAGTAAATTTTGCAAATCCGAGATAGCAGTTTGATAGCCGAGCTTATGATTAGTCATGTGGTGTATTTAAATTGTATCTACCGTAAATATTACACTTTTGACAGCGTTTTCCGCAAACCCATATTCTTCAACAAAAAACGGAGAAACGTCAGCATTCCCGGTTGACCTATCATAACCTTATCTTTTTCCTTAAGCAAACATGTGTAAAATTAATGTGAGAGAGGGCGCTGAAAGTTTGGTGACTAATGACTATACTGTTGTTGGCTTGGGAGATATTGTCAAATAACGGGAGGGGGAGTAAAAAAATAGCCCCCCCCAGTAAGTCGCGGATTAACGTGTAATCTTTCTTCAGGATAACGAAATGTTACCCATGTGATTGATGCCTTGAGGATACAAAGACAACACAAAACATCAAAGAAAAAGTTCATCACCTGTTAGTTCTGAGCTCACTAGGCTCCTCACCTGAGGAATTCTGAGGACACTAGGCTCGTCACCTGAGGATTCTGAGGACACTAGTGACTAGTAACTCGTGACCTTAGGATTCTGAGGACACTAGGCTCGTCACCTGGGGACTCTAAGGACACTAGGCTCGTCACCTGAGGATTCTGAGGACACCAGGCTCGTCACCTGAGGATTCTGAGGACACTAGGCTCGTCACCTGAGGATTCTGAGGACACTAGGCTTGTCACCTGAGGTATATCTTGAGTCACTAGGTCTCGCACCTGAGGATGTCCTGAGGACACTAGCTTGTTCACTCTGAGGACACTAGGCTCGTCACCTGAGGATTCTGAGGACACTAGGCTTGTCACCTAAGGACACCAAGCTCGTCCCCTGAGAGCTCTAAGAAACTCGGCCCGTCTCCTGATAACTAAGAAGACCCTAGGCTCGTCACCTTGGGACCCTGAGGATGCTGGGCTCATCACCTGGGGACTCGGACCACCAGTCATGGTGCTACCAGACCTGGTGCTTGCTCTAATGCTCCAAGGACAACAGGCTCGTCATCTCGTCGTCTGAGGCTTCTGGGGAATCTGAGAATGAGACAGATGCTCTGAGAACTCTCAGGATAAGGACTGAGGACTCTAAAAGGACTCATCACCTGATCTGAGGACTCTAACAGGACTCGTCTCACCTGCTCTGAGGACGTCGACTCCGGGCGGCATCCAGCGGTCGGCCTCCCGCAGCAGCAGGAAGATGGTGTTGTCGGGCAGGGTGGCGAAGTATTCTGCGTCGTCGACGGTCGTGCCGTCCGACTCCAACACGGCTGACACGCTCCAAGTGACGTCATAGTTGAGCTTCTCGCGACCTGCCGGCGGCAGCGGGAGGGGCGGCGCGGGGGGGGGGGTCAGCAGTGTCGACAAACCATAAGTGCCGGCGTGATCCCACCGCCAGCAAAAACAAAAACGAACAAAAATAATATATCCTGGTTGCTATGGCAAAATAGACTGGGGTGGATCGAATTTACCCGCTAGTGTCTTCAGAGTCATTAGTTGTTTAGATAGAGAATTGTAACATTTAGATGTGATTCCTGTAAGGTCAGGTCTGTAGTTTTATATCTTACCAGCTGTGGATGCTCACGTCACATGGTTAATGTCACGTGTCTCATTATTTAGTATAATCTCTTTGTAACCGAGTGAATACATTTCCAAAATTGTCAAAGAATACTCCTATCGGTTTTCGCGTCCATTGACAGTTGCCACGGAAAGTTTACTCCATTAAATCCATGATCTACGGACGGCCTGATTTATTTTGATAAAACTCGAGCAGATATTCTCGCCATGAAGGAATAAGGTTTTGATTTTATTTGAGTTTTAGGATCACATAATTTGCACTTATACGATTAAAATATTTCGACTCCAGGGAAGCTCCGTTTGTTGAAATGATATATTATGTTATGATACTTGTAATCAAAACAAATCTTACTTGGAACTTTTGTTGATATGCTGGGAGCCTGGTATTGGCTTCATTTAATTGCATCAGACTCGAAAATTTGATAGATTTGGAGTGTTTCTGGATTCCTACTAGATATATTTCAATTGGATCAGATCCAATGTTCTTGATATTTTGGATCAGATCCATATGGATAAATCCACTTTACTAAACTCTGAAACAAAATCCTACTGAGGAATGTTTGCTAAGGATGAAAATTGAAAATAGATCCAAAATAGAGTAAATCATAATCATTGGTACCTACTAGATACCTACCTGTTTTAACAACTGTTAACAAAAATGGCATGTTGATAAGAGTAAAATAGAGATGGCCAACATTTACCATTGAAGGCAATAGTTCACCCTCAACAAAATATTTAGGTACTCGGATGTAGTCGACTCTTAGAGCTAGGTTGAATGAGTAACTCGCTTAGTTGGGGTGCCCCAAATGGCTTAAAGGGCAAAAATAACATTTGTATTTTTAACAACAATTTCTTAGTCTACCGACGTTTTTTTAAATATAGGAATTAAATACAATTATTACATAATTCAAAGTTGTAAGTTTTAAAAAATACAAGCAAGTACCTTGTGTGCCCCATGAAGGTCGCTGAAAACGTCATTCTTCCCTACAATGGGCACTTCCCTGCCGTGTAAACAAGTCATAAGGGCCAGACATAAAGTAAGTGTGCCTAGAAGCACAACAACGTCCCTGATTGGTCAATGAAACAAATCGCAGACACCAAATAGGTCGCCGCCGATGTGCATTGTGCATAGATGAGCTTCCGATTTAATTGCCTTTTTATGCAAAATTATATTTTTAATTATAATATAAATCATAGTGTTATATACAGGCAGAGTCAAAACTATACAAAAAATACTAATATTGAAAATAAACAAACAATTTTCTCAAATTGAGGGTCGCAACCACAACTAGACCACCGTTAATATGTATCGGTTAACTTCTAATTTGGTTACCTTTGTATTAAATGGCTGCTAGTTGTAGAGCATCGTCGGGCATATAATCACAACAAACAGAACGCGAAATATATTTTACACTCCATTACAAGAAAAAGCAGTACGGGAAAAGCCCGCAGTTTTATGAGGACCAAAAGCAGGTTTTAGTATACCGATTAGCGAGCCCTAAGTTTGGAGCGTGCTGGTGCTTATGTTGTCATTGTTACGACTGTGGAAACGTGCTTTACGAGAGTCAACGGGCAACCTCTGAAGACCTCCGGACGCAAATGGGAAATGTAAGTGTTCCAAATACAGGTCAGCGTAGAAGTAACCGATGCACTTATGCAACGGAAACCAACACCAAAATACATCTTAATAGATAAACAATTAAGAACAAAACAACTTAACAAAAAAACTTTGCTGTTTAAAAATGTAAACAAGAAGTACTGTAGTGGTAATAACGCACATACATATAAAGTGCGTTTTGTTGTGTGAAAAAACACGTGTCTTCTTTTCGGCACACCTGCAGTGCACTCCAATAGAAATCCACAAGCAGAAAAAGGCTGAAACGGGTAAAACGCACATGGCCGAATTAGTCATGCATGTTTTGAAGTTGTATTCAGTGTCAGTTTATTTGTTTGGTGGGAGGTCACAAATAGGAACATTTCTCCTACTTTCAAGTACCGGTCGTTAAATGTGTGGAACGCTTATTAACTTTTACTTGAAATATATGTCAGTAAGAAAGTTTTCATGTAAAATTTGATGAACTTACAATATATTTTGGTCTCGTCTGTCGAGTTCAAGTAATAACTATATTTTTTGTGAGATAGGGTCATTGTTTCCCTTTAAAGTTATTTCTGTAGAGCACAGTATTAATTTTTACCTCAAACTTATGAATGTTGTAAGAGTCTGGGATTTATAGGTGAGTAGTATGTACCGTGCTCTGTGCATCACTATCCGTAGTTACAGGGGTGCAGAATCCCATTCAGTTGGGGGAGAGGGCTTCAGTCCCTCCAAACTTGGACGAGGAAGTGGGTCAAATTTGAGGAGAAAACTGTATTTTGTAGATTTTGATGGTACTAAAGCGATTTTGTCAGCTCAGCACTTTTTTTCTGGAGAAGCTACGCCCCAGCGTAGTTACGATGATCCAATATGACATCTTTTGTAGTTGTCTTGGAGGCAGTGGCGCATTTATAAATCAGCGAAAGCGGGAGGGCACATGCTTTAGGAGCACAATTCACAACTTATAAATCCAAGAACCATATATACATAGGCGTAGGAACGGGGGGCCGTGGGGGCAATGCCCCCCCCCACTTTTCAGGCTGGGGGGCCAGCAATGTTAACAGCCCCCCCCACTTTTGAAAGATTTCTCCTCCTCCGGTACCTTATATTTGTTCGATATGAATGCTTTAAAGTTGTGAAAATAATTATGAATGTGACTAGTACTCGAGGAAAGATAACAACTTGTCGTTAAAATAGCTTTGAAGCAGTCAAAATCCAGCTATTCACCATACAAAACTGAAAAAATTCGCGCCGC
>VOPJ01000201.1:0-12946 GCA_014673585.1 Semibalanus balanoides
TCGGATGTGGAAGTCACACAGCTGTGTGGCTGTGCGGATCTCGGGTGTTAATGTGGTGTGACCGTCTGTTGGCCGCGAGCCACGCTCGGTTGGATCAGACAGGGCCGCCGCCCGCTCTGCGGTACAATGGCTTTGACCGCCGGTCCGCTCAGCCCCGACCGGGTGGCCGACAGCCAGTGGTGGTTTGCTCACGGCTGGCTGCGGTTAGGTCGGTAGTTGGTCACAGGTGGGTCACAGGTGGCGGCGGCTGGCTCGCCAGTTGTGCCACAGGTGGTCGGCCACAGTTTGCGCGTGGTGTCAACCGGTAGCGATGAGGCCTGTATCTCCGGCAAACCTCCGACAGGTGCGCTCGTTGTTGGCTCCAGTAGTAATTCTCGCCATGCTGTGATTTGTGTTCTAGAAAGGTTGGAAGGCTTAGCCGATTTTCGCTGTTATATTGTGTGCTATTTTGTGTTCAGTGCAATCAGACACGTTTGGTTACTTTCTTCGCAATGCAACTTTTATTGTACTTCTGAGTGAGATAATCGGCTTAGGCGCCATGTATGTAACGTCCGCGCCTTCAGATCACGTAACTCACGGTGGGTTGTCTGACGCCTCCTCAGGTACCGACCCATGCCTGTCCAGTGACCTGTCCAGTGAGTGACGTCAGTTGTGTCCATGCTCGCCAGGTGGCCGCCGTAACCTGGAGGTGCACACGTCTGACGAGGAGGAGCAGCAGTCGCCGCCGCCGCGCGCACCCGTCCGTGGTCACGAGTTCACCGATGACCTGCGACACATGACGCCCTTCCACCGGATGGCGTACGAGCAGCTGGCCGGGGGCACCCTGCCGGCCACACCCACACTCAGTCAGCTGATGGACGAGTGCGACAACTACATACAGGCAAGGGCTCCATCCCCGAGCTATGTAACACAAATCCGATCGGTAGGCTAGGTTTGGTTTAACGATGCCGACAGGAATGGATTAATGAGAGCTGGATAGTTGTATTGGCCATGCGTGATCATTTTGAGTGGTACAACGTTCGTGAAAAGCTGGTAGCATGAACCACCTATGTTAACTCGCGCACTGCAGGGGTGGGATGATTCCCCCGTCCCCTCAGGTTTTTCAGGAGCAGCAGAAAAACGGCGTTGTGCGCCGCGAAATTTCGCACAGCTGTTTGGGCATCAATTACCCACACTTTGTCAAAGTTTTGACCTCAGGTCAGGTCACCATGTCACGTCAAGTGGCCTTCCAAAATGTTTGTGATCATGCCAAAGCCACAATCTTTGTCCGAGATATTTGAAATTTGCGTGATTTCATAAGGGCATAAGTACGTACAATTGGTTGATTTTGATTATTTGTATCGGTGATCTAAGGTCAGGTCAATTTACTGTCCTCCCCCTTTTAAGTGAACGGGAAAATACACAAATGCTTCTTATTCAGACTTCATTTTAAGTGAACGGGAAAATACACAAATGCTTCTTATTCAGAGACTTTGCATTAGATCTGACATTTTTTTCTTCAGAATCATGTTATTTTAGCTAATTATTGCTGCTCAGTGATCTATGCGAGGTCATCTGAATTCATCATTAATGTTTTGGTAATAACTCTTGATAGAATAAAGATAGAGACGACGATCGGATGACACCAGTATGTTTGTCTTGTCGAGCCGCGTCCCCCATATGCAGCATGACCTACCTGGGCCACCAAATTACCTTAACAGTTGACCTGAGGTCAATTTGTTTAGTTTCCTTACCAGGTCACCATTAATTTGTTTCAAAGCGCCTTGATGAGACAAACACGATAGCGTCAAAATAATTTCCCTTTCTTTGTTAAGTGAAATGTGATTATCGAGAAGAAGAAGAAAGGGTTTTGCCAAACATAGCCTTTTTTACCTTTGTTGACCTCTGAAGCCTAAATTATTGACCTTATCTCAAATCTGAGGACATGCTGGCAATTGCATTTTGGCAAGAGTTCTTAATGTTTTTTCTTCTTCTTTCGTTTATCTAACTTACTATTTAAAAAGTATCACTGTCTGTTCGTCCACACCAATTGTTTTCCTTATACATTTCATAAATACGAAATGTTGTGTAGTTTCGACACATTAGCATATACCATAGCACAATAGTATCTAAGAAATTCATTTTGGAGATCGCATGACAGCATGTGTGTGTACTGTGTATTAATGTGTTCTCTACATTTCCCAACATAAAACTGTCCTACAAGTGAAGATAATGTCTGTGTTTATAAAAATAGCACAACACAATTTCTCACCGATAATACCGTCATCTGATAAGAGAAACTTGCACTACACGGAGCCACTGAGGTACATTATGCGAATATGCTATGGGTGGCGCTGGTGTGCACATTCAGCGAAAATGCTGTACTTATAGGTGACGCCGGTGTGCACACATTAACCACAATAAGGGCGGGAAACGTAAACAAAATGTTGCCGTTCGCACCGAATTGAAAAGTCTTAGTCACAAACCACGATCCCATGACGGGCGGGTAGCTCGGTAGTATGACGGGTAAAATACATGAAAAATGCATAGATTGTCCAGCGGAGCGGACGGGTTAGCATTAGTTCCTAGCTATAATAGTTTTCGAGATATTTGGGGGTTTCTGGAGCGAAGTCCTAAAAACCGGAAAATCTTACCTTTGATGACCTCTGGTGACCTTAATATTGACCTGACCTATAACAAGACTGATGTATTTTCGATAGAGCTTGTCTGAGCTATCTAACGCCGTTTTCTGCTTGTCGCTACGTAACGTGCCCTAAAACCCAAATCATCATCATCATCATCGCTACGTAACGTAGTTTTTGAGATCTCAGGGGCGAGGAATCCCCCCTGCAGTTCGCGTTTTTTTTTTTTTTTTTTTTTTTTTTTTTTTTTTTCGTTTTAGTTCCCCCACCCATTAATAGGTACGGCAGCGTAGCCCATCCCTTTCCATGGTTAGTGACCCACTTTAACGTAAATACAAACAATCTCAACAACAGTTTATTGCCGACTGTGAATGCCAATTGATTAGGGATCCTCACCACCACTCCCCTGGTTTTTGTTTTTGCTTTTTTTGGCAAACCCACCCACCCGTTTTGTTTAGTAATCTTTTTCCCTCTGGAATCCCTGCGTACAGGTTAGCAAAGCATAGTAACCCGCGCCGCAGGTCCAGGGATCTTAAACTAAATAGTTGGGGTTTTAGGGACGCCGTAACCGATTTCACAAATAGTATGTACAAGTAATATAACATTCAGTCGCGCCATCTCAGTTCCATTCCCCATTTTCCATTCAAAGTTGTACAGTATACGGATAAAGAAAAAAACAAAAAAAGCAAACTTATAAACTGATTATAAAGGTACGCGAAAGAATTAAACTAATATAGAGTAACAAAGAAAAGATGATCCCAAAATATGGATGATCACTCAATTAAAAACTGCAAATGCTTCCCTAAGTTTATTCCACATCCATGATATTTTGCTATAAATCTTCAAAGAAGTGTTTCACTTCACTTGCTTTTTAATGTAAGTTTGTTTCTCGGAACGTCTTCGATGTTTTTTAAAACATCGCACAATAACAGTGTTCCAAATTCTTGCGAGTGCATACATGACAATGCGAATGTCTAGTAATTTCTTTAAGGACTGTTGGGAATAAAGGCGAAATGTTGCCTGTACTGGTATTCTTGGATTTCTTTCGAATGTTAAACAAATTAGATATTTGGTTTAGGCATCAGTTATTAATGGTGTGCTAATAATATCACTATCACTCTGCTCTTTACATGTCCGTTAATTTTAAGTATTTATGTTGAATAAATACCATGATGGGTACAAGTTAAGGTTTATCTTTATTCTTACAGCTCTTTTTTTGAAATATTTAATCCTTCTGTGTTGATCTTCAAGTATTCCGCCAGAATTATGCGCAATAACTTAAGATGTGGTAATATCACGCGCGTTATATACAATATCAGCTCTCGTGCTTCATAGTAAATGTTTGCGTCTTTCCCTTGATGCCAAATTTTACTTATATGATTGATCAAAAACATAAGCAATATGGCTATGCCACTTCAGATTTTTCTACATACTTCCTAAGAATACTCTTACACATGCTTTCTTCAATTTTATGTATTTTTTATAATGATATGTTGATATCACTTGAAACGATTTCTGAGAAAATCTGGATAACTTGGATTTGGATGCACTTTAAGTGATCAGCACTATTTGTTGAAACCACTTTGTGACGATCGGCCTCAGTTGATTTACTTATGATTTGTAATTGTTCAATACTTTTCTTTTAATCATAACCGCTGATATCATCAGAGTATACTTAGTAAACTTGTGCTAAATCTGTATGTAGGCATGTCGTATATAATTTGTACATGAAATAATAAGGGGCCTAGAGTTGATCCCTGTCGAACCTACAGTAAACGCCTGCTTTGTCAGATATGCTATGATTATATTTATGTCCTATTGTTGTCGTGATGTACAAAGGATATGAGGTCAATTATATCATATAAGGTACCTTCTGATCCCAATATAATTGTTATTTTTTCGCAAGAGTTATTCGATGCGGATACACTTATCGAATGCGCTTATTTTTTAGTCTAGGTATAAGAACAGTAATTTTCAATTTTTCTTTGCAGATTTTTAGTATTTCGTCAGTTCATATTAGTATCGGCATATACGTGCTATGTGCTTACGAAATCCAAATGCAAGGGATTGTAATAAGTCATTTGTTTCTATATATCCGGTGACATGTTAAGTATATATATGTTTTTCAAGTTATTATTCTGAATATAATTGGCAATAAGGATATGGCCCTATTAATTCTGTAAACTTATCTCTTACTTCCAGCTCTTATGATTGCGGTATTGGAATTAGTTGCAACTTTGATTGTCGGGGGAATACTGCCTTCTAAGGCATAGTTGATGAAAAACAAGTTAGTATGACATTTGAATTACTGTTCTAATTGATCCCAAGAGTATCTGCTGGTGCTGATCTTGTCGAATCCCCACTCCTACACTGTTAATGAGCTTGATTAATCTTTTCATTTCAGTAGCTGGTAGCTCTGTGGCGTTGGATACCATATGGTTCTTATCTAATTCATTTTAGATATGTTTTGAGATCATTGTTCCAATTTGTTAGGGATTTTCTGTACTTAACATGTGCCCAATGGAAGAAAGAAACATGAACCATCCGGTACATCTGGCTTAATTATAATGCCTTTCCTTGGCTATCATATATAAGGTGTCAGGGTATTGTTTTGTTTGTGTGACTTGTTTAACAAACTTTATTTAACAAAAGCCCAAGTCACCTCTTCCATTATTTTGTTCTGTTTCAATGCATCTTTAAAGTAAAAACTTTTTTTTTGCATCCCTGTATATGTTTGTACGAGTCATTTCGATTATTATCTGGTTAAATTGTTTCATTTAGTTCCTATTTGCCGTCGTCTTAAGAACTTGTTATATAGTTGTGTTTTTGTAATTAATCGAGCAAAGAATGCGTGGTTGATGCCAGCGTTTTATGGATGATTTTCTACGGCTTAGGCTTATAAGGTTTTGAGAAAGATGCTTTATTCATCGGCGTAAGCCTCTTTAAAGATGTTCAGATGCAATATTTTGCGTTTAGTGTTTCGGAAGTTAATTCAATCTTGATATTAGAAAATCATTTTAGTTCTGGCATTTTCTGTGTGTCAAACTAACCGTTATGCTTTTCATTTTGAACATACATTGTTGGTATCGTTTTAAGTGATAAAAAAATTGGTAAGTGAATCCGACAGATCTCAACAAATATTCCTGATATTAAAATAAATTGAGAAGGGTTATTAACAAAAATATCCTATCTAAGTTAATGCCTTCATTGTCTTTGTTTTCTAGTTTGCCTCGATATTCAATTGTGGGAAAAACCATACGATTCATTAAATTTGAAATCATATATTACATTACTTTTGATTGGGCTGAAAGAAATTATAATTGATTCACCTGCTATTAATTAGCAACCTTTTTCTTTTTCAATAGTGCTAATACTTTCCTTAAGTACAGAAAGTATGTGCTTGGCAGTTTGGTGGCCTAATAATTTCACCCCAACCAAAAATGTTTTGAACTTCGATTTTTATGTTCTTATTTTATTTGAACAAAATTTGGTCTCAAATCACACTTTTCAAGGTCTCTTTCTTTCTTCAACTGTCGTGTTTTTAGTATTGCACGTAAATGGCTGTACCTCCCACCTTTCCTCCCCACAGGGAACAGGATTGCAAATAGCGTTATAGTTTGTCCATCTGATATATTTACACATATCATCTTAAGCCATGGTTTCTGATATACATATTATTGTATCCCATAATGTTATATCAGACCTTGTGAACAATTTTGAATCTCATCTTACTTGTTTTTCATTTTGATTTCTAACATTCATGTGGAGAATTGAGAAACCGCCCTTAACCCGCGCGGCGTAGGGGGGGGGGTAAATTATTTACCCCTCCCGTATTTCCGCCAATAACTTGAAAACACGTAACAGATAACGACTGGTCAAAGTTTCAATACCTTATTCAGCATCAATTTTGACGTCTACTAAAAAAAAAATCATCGAAAAAAAGTTGAAACTTTGGGAAGATAATGACGTTTGGATGACGTCATGTCATGCCATTTTTGGTTGAATAACTATAAATGTTTGATGCATCGTAGAAAACATAGCTTTTGAAGCAAATCGCAAACGCAAAACTGAATAAGAAAGGAAATTGAATTCTCTACAAGATGGGCTAATTTCGGATTTTCCAAAATTTGTTTTGACCCCCCCAAAAATCAAAAAAACGTGATTTTTTCAGAAATTTTTCGGCAATATAGAATTTGAAAATTTCAAAGTAATCTAAAAATCCGCAATATATATATGAGAACCAAGTGTAATGAATACAGATCAAATTTTCAAGTAATAGCTTCGTTTTTCAGTACTGATTGCTCTGCAAGCATAAGTTTAGATCGGAATGACGTCATTTTTTTCCAAAATAACGTTTTTTTGGATTTTTGACCTAATACAGGATATATAAATGTCATTTTTGTGTTTATAGGACAAAACTAACCTAGAAACATGCTATTGTTTATTCTATTTAGAAAAGGGCGGGGTTCAGTTTTTCTTTTGGACCTTAAGATGACCTGAATCTTGCCCTTGACAGGGTCAAGTTTGCTGAAAAAGACTGTTTCTATCGATTTACGTGCAAATGGACCCAAAACATGTTTTCACAAAAGGCTTGATTTGGACATTATTCTGTGACAGTGACCTTTTGTGACCTGACCTTGACCTTGACATTGCATGCAATTTTGCATCTTTTATTAATGCAATAGATGTATTACACCTTTTGGAAGCTTTATGTGCATGACAGTTCTTATCAAAGGAATTTTAATTGGAAAGTATGATACCATTAAACTCAATTAACTTCGAACTTTCAAGATAATGTAACCTGACCGTGACCTTAACATTTGATCCTAATTTGAATAATTTCGGTAGCATCATTCGTCATTGAGAGCTTTCATCGCCCGCCTTGCGCGTTTTCGCTGCGGTTATGGTTCGGAAGATTAAGAGGGGGGTAATATTTACCCCCCTACGCGCGCGTTCGCGAAGAGGACCCCTACGTCGCGCGGTGTTAAACGAGTTTTGTTCTAAATCTGTTGTAGTAATCACATTTCTCATGATATTTGATTATGTATTCAGATATCATCTTTTATGTCATCATACATTTGCAGAATTGTTGTATCGTCATTTGAGTCTCATGTCATTCTGTCATACAAATGCGTTCGGTGCGAATCCCCTGCAGTGCGCGGTTTAACTATTTGTAACGACTGTTTTTCCTCGCCCATATACGTAACATATTTAATCTATCATTATGCTATGTTGTAACAGAGTGTTCTCGTTGTTCGTAACGTCTTGAAAGTCACATCTGCCCCTTTGTTTCCAATTTCAACTTCTCCCTTTGTTTCCAATTTCAGCTTCTCCCGTCACCGTCGCTTGCCCTGCTCAGTGCTCTGACCCTGCCCTGCGTCATTCTTGGCTTCTGTACCCAGCAGCCGAAGGCGGGTCACCGGTCAGAGACGACCGGACGGCGGCGGCAGCTGCCCCTCGCCGACCTCAGTAACACCCAGACGGTGCCGACTGTGGAGAGACGGCGGCCACGACGACGGGAGAAACTCCCCACCACACCCAGCCCGGAGCCGCCCCGCCGGCCCGCGCCCCGCCGCCCCCGCCGCAGGATCGCACCACAGGGGTGATGGACCGGACATTGGGCTATAGGGTGGCGGAGATGGGTGTGGGCACTGGGGACTATCGTGGTGATATCAGGTAGGCCGGGATGACTAGGGTATTCTCAAATTAATGTTTTCGATGGTCTTTGTTGTCGTATGCAGCTTTTGAGGATGTTTGGGATGCCAATGACGAACTGCAAGCTGGAAAACTAAAAAGTAAACCGCCGTCATAACTCATGTATGAATGAGTGTTGAGGCGTAAAGATTGGGCACATCGGCAGTGTAACGAAATACTGCGGTCTGACCCTCCCCTCTTCCAGCGCGCCCCTCCCCGCTTCGGCGCTGCTCCGCTGCCCCCACTCAGAGCTGGACGCCGTCTGGACAAGACCCGGAGATGCTCGGTGGGTCGCGGTGGAGGTTGACATCCAGGACCAGCCGCAGTACGGCGTCATTCGCTGGATCGGTCACGTCAAGGGTGACGCCAAGCGACGTCTGGTGGCTGGTGTAGAGATGGTGAGGACACTCAGGAGGAAGGCTCTCTGGTAGAGAGGCTGACTGAGATGGACTGTGAGATGAGTTGCATAGATAAAGTCAAGACTTCGTTCTGGCATCTTGATTTCTTTCCATTTTTAAGTCAGGTAGATAAATTTAGGCGTGCTATCATGCATTCATTCACTCATTCAACAGTCTGTAATGCATGCATTGGTGTGCTATCATTAATTTCTCGCAACATATTGATAGAACTTCATAGACTTGTCATTTTTTATTGCTGGCACCATATGCTGATTGCTCTTCATCGGAGCTTCCTTCTGCTGTCGTGTTATGAGTTGTGCGATGCCAGGACATGGGAAATTAAACTGACGAACAGCTGCTTCCTGTTTTGGGCCGCTTCCTGTTATCCGTTGAACTGAAATCTCCCCTACCTTACTTCTGCTCAATTATTCTGCGTGTTTGTGTCATCCATGTTTTGTTGGGCGGCAAACGCACCACTTAATATCAAGCTGACCCCACCTGACCCCATCTGACCCCGTGTGAGCCTTCGCCGTTGTGACCCATCTGACCGCTGTGTGACTCCACCTGAACCCCTATGTACACCCACCTGACCCCCGTGTTGGAGGCCCCGTGTGAACCCCCACCTGACCGCCGGTGGTGACCCGCACCTGACCCCTGGTGACCCCATCTGAAACCCTGTGTGAACGGCCACCTGAAAACCTAATTGACCCCACCTGATCCCGTGTGACCCGTGTGACCCCACCTGACCCTATGTGACCCACCTGACCCCCACCTGACCCCTGTGACCCCACCGCCTGACCTTCCGCCGTGTGGACCGCACCTGACCCCGTGTGACCCGTGTGAACCACCGTGTGACCCCACCTGACCCGGCAGGAGGAGGACGACGCTGCTAACGGCGGTGATGGCTCGTTCAACGGAGTTCGCTACTTCCACTGCCAGCCTGGCAAGGCGCTGTTTGTACCGCTGGCCGACTGCAGCCGAGATCGCCGCTTCTTAGACGTCAGCCAGGAGGCAGCAGATAGCAACGGTACGAGACAACGGCGGCCGGGCAGAACAGGGGAAGACGGGATGGAAAACGGGACCGGGAGACAGCAGATAGCGAACGGTACGTTTGACACACCGGCGGCCGGGCAGAACAGGGGAAGACGGGGATAGGCAACGGTACCGAGACAAACGGCGGCCGGACCAGAACAGGGGAGACGATGGAAAAGCGGGACGGGAGACAGCAGATACGCGGAACGGTACGAGAAACGGCGGCCGGCAGAATCAGGGGAGACGGGGATAGCAACGGTACGAGAACAACGGCGGCCGGACAGAAAAGTGGGAAGCACGGGGATGGAAACGGGACGGGATGACAGCAAAGATAGCAACGGTACGAGACAGACGTGCGGCCGGGCAGAACAGGGGAAGACGGGAATAGCAACGGTAGAGAGACAACGGCGGGGGCCGGGCAGAAAGGGGAGACGGGGATAGCAACGGTACGAGACAACGGCGGCCCGGGCAGAACAGGGGAGACGGGTGGAGACGGGGCGGGAGACAAGCAGATAGCAACGGTACGAAAGACAACGGCGGCCGGCAGAACAGGGGAGACCGGGATTGGAAGAACGGGGCGGGGAGACAAGAGATAGCAACCGGTAACGAGAGGCAACGGCGGCCGGGCCAGAACAGGGGAGACGGGATGGAGACGGGGCGGGAAGACAGAGATAGCAACGGTGACGAGACAACGGCGGCCGGGGCAGACAGGGAGACGGATTCCGGAGACGCGTGGCGGGAGACAGCAGATAGCAAACGGTAACGAGACAACCGGCCGGCCGGGAGAACAGGGGAGACGGATTGGAGACGGGGCAGGGAGACAGGCAAGATAGCAAACGGTACGAAGACAACGGCGGCCCGGGCAGACAGGGAGACGGACTGTAGGACGGGGCGGGAGACAGCAAGATAGCAAACGGTACGAAGACAACGGCGGCCGGGCAGAACAGGGGAGACGGGAATGGAGACGGGGCGGGATACAGCCGATAGCAGGTACGAGACAACGGCGGCCGGGCAAGGAACAGGGAGACGGGAATGGAGACGGGGGGGAGACAGGCAGATAGCAACGGTAAACGAGACAACGGCGGCGGGCAGAACAGGGGAGACGGAAATGGAAGACGGGGCGGGAGACAAGCAGATAGCAACGGGTACGTAGACAACGGCGGCCGGCAGAACAGGGGAGACGGATGGGAGTTTACAGCGGGACGGGAGGAACAGCAGATGGAGCAACAGTGACGAGACCAACGGCGGCCGGGCAGAACAAGGGGGAAGACGGGATGGAGACGGGACGGGAGACGCAGATAGCAGGTACGAGACAAGGCGGCCGGGCAGAACAGGGGAGACCGGGATGGAAGACGGGGAGGAGGAACGGGAGGAAGACGGTACGAGGACAGGAACGGCGGCCGGGCAAACAGGGAGACGGGACGGAGACGGGCGGGAGACAGCCGATAGCAACGGTACGAGACAACGGCGCGGGCAGAACAGGGGAGACGGGATGGGAGACGGGACGGGAGACAGCCCAAGATAGCAACGGTAGCGGAGACAGACGGCGGCCGGGCAAACAGGGGAGGTACGGGATGGAGACGGGGGCGGGAGACAAGCAGATAGCAACGGTACGAGAACAACGGCGGCCGGGCGAACAAGGGGAGACGGGGAATGGAGACGGGGCGGGAGCACAGCCGATAAGCACGGTACGAGACAACGGCGACCGAGCAGAACAGGGGAGACGGGATGGAGACGGGGAGGGAGGCAGCAGATAGCAACGGTACGAGACAACGGCGGCCGGGCAGAACAGAGGAGAAGGGGAGACGGGACGGAGAAGGGGAGACGGGACGGAGAAGGGGAGACGGGACGGAGACGGGAATGGAGAGGGACGGAGGAGAGGGAGGAGACGGGATGGAGACGGGGAGGAGACGGGAAATGGAACGGGACGGCGACGGGACGGAGACGGGACGGAGGGACGGGATGGAGACGGGACGGAGACGGGACGGAGGAGACGGGACGGAGAAGGGGAGACGGGACGGGACGGAGGAGATTGGGGAGACGGAGAGGCGAGAGAGGGGTGGACGGTGAGACGCCAGGACGGGAGAGACGAGAGAGGGCGATGGGTAGACGGACGTGGTCTGTTGATCATTGGCGTGCTATGCCGGGCTGCTGCAATCACCTAACATCATGTGTGTGTGTGTGTGTGCTGCTCCGCTCACCTATGCTCCGTTAACTGCTGCCGTTCATCTGCCTGTGTCCGTGTTCGTTTAAGGCTTGCTGAGTTACTACCTGATCACGATGACCAGTGGTGTCGCTTGTTTGTGTCCGTTTCTGAGCGCTGTCGTCTGTCTACTCCCTGACCTTCGGCAGCTTTCGGAAGCGTTGAATGTCCGGTGATATTGGGCAACGTGCCGCCGATCTCAGGTGACATCTACCGACGAGCTGAAGAAGCTCTGCGGCAAACTGAAGGGTATCCAGGGTCACCTGAACTCGTGCTAAACCTGGACGCCACGCTCTTCTCCAATGTTCGCATTCACACTGTGTCCTCCGTGAGTCCAGCTGTTCCATTTGTGTTTTATTGCTTACTAGGAGATAGTTTTGTACGACATGGTTAGTGTATGTCATAAACTCTCTTCATTGTACACGAGTCACTGTGTCTCGGTGCCTGATGCCTGATGTCGGTGGCCTCGGTGCCTGTTGCACGCTGATGTACAGTCTGTCAATAACGTCCTGCTCTGGCCCAGTCTCACCTATGTGTCTCCACTCGATCGTGTCCGTGTGTTGGCAGGGTGCTGGACTGCCTGCTGCAGCGGCCCAAACGGCCCGGAGACATTCCCGAGTACGGCGAGGTGCAGAGGCTGCTGAAGGAGGAGATTGTCAACCCGCTCAGGTCAGTCGACCGACTCATCCACGGTCCACCAATATACAGTAGACTACCATGAAGAGCCGAGTCTAGACGAGGGGCGCACTTAAGTGCCTGGTTTGCTTGTGCTCGTGGAGCTCTTTTAACGAAGCTAGCAACTTAACTATCTGGAAATCGGAGCCAGATATACGAGCTCTGTGCAGTGCTTAGAATATGAGGTATCGTTAAATATCGAACCACTGGCTCTTTTAACTTAAACACGCTCGCCGTGCTTCGTTAAACTCTTGTCTACGTACACAGTACATGCATCCCCTCTGCACAGGGGAGTGCTTTGCCTTTGCCAGCTGTGGTGGAGC